>KV001285.1:46626-70137 GCA_001598015.1 Dorcoceras hygrometricum | reverse complement strand
AGAAATTTGTTCCTCTTCGTCCTCTCCTGGTTGGCAACGTGTGGCACATAAACCAAAAGCACAGAAAACTGTCAGGCATACTCATCCACTCGCATGCTACCCTGCTTCAAGTTGTCAAACTCCCGCTCCCGGCTGTTATAGAAGGAATCCGAGGTATACTCCTGTCTGAACGCCTCACAGAAGCTCTCCCAGGTGATCACAGCCCCACTATCATGAAGGATACGAGAAGTACCCCTCCACCAGCGCTGTGCATTGTCTCTCAGCTCCAACACCGCCAGCTTCAGTCTCTTCTCAGGAGCGTACTCTAGAGTATCAAACAATCCTCCATCTGAGATAACCAAGTCTCAGCCGAAGCACCGCCCTCATTAGCAGCAAACGTCGAAGGGTTCGTCCGCTGAAACCTAGCTAGGACCAACTCCATCTCGCCTATCTGTCTAGTAACATTCTCAACCTGATGAACATCATCATCACTACCTGCCCTAGACTCCTCCACAGTACGTCTAGTCGTCCTACCTCTTCCTCTCCTCGGCGGCATCTAAACAATTCTAGAGGTAAAATCTCACAGCGGATATATCACATAGACAAATAAAAGATCACATAAGTCACAGAGTCAATGAAAATCAAATCAAAACTCTGTGCCTAGACTCGAGTGTGATCAAAAGAAATCTATCTTATCCCAGTTTAAGCTCTGATACCAAAAATGTCAGGCCCCGTGCTAATCACTCAAAGATAATAGAACAATTAAGCACATAATCACAGAAGCGTAAAATCGGGCTTAAAAAGTTTCGAAATATAACTGGGCCTGAACTTAAAACATACATTCAAAATATTCATAATCAAAATAAGAGTTAACTCAAACTCCAACAATCAGGTAACAACAACATTCAATTCAAAATAAAGATCCCCAAATACCATAAAACACAGGGCATCCCTCGGTTCGATAAATATCATAAATAGACTGGGACTCAAGGAAACGGGGATCGAACAGCTGAACCTCCACTCTGTCCAGCTTGGTTACCTGAAGATCCTGCAAATGGGTAACACAGACCCAAACAACACAAGGCAGGAAAACAAATACGAGGTCAAGCCTCAGTACGAAGAGCTATCAACAGCTAATCATGCAACATGCTATAAATCAATGTCATGAAATGCATGAGGGCTATCAAAGATCGGATAGCTAGACCAGTGTATCAACTGGCAAATCAAATCTCAGTCAGCCTCTATACCCGCATGGTGTATCAACCCGGGAAATCATCGGTCCGTGATCTTCGGAGCCCGTCAGCTCATCACAGCTCGGTGGTAGACACTCGAATCCGGTGGTCATCACTCCGATGATAGCGTTGGACTTTTCAGGCACAACTCATCCGTCGGCCAGTCACAACGTGGATTTCAATCGGGTCATCAATCAATCTGTCAATTAGGCTCAAGATGTATGCATGTATGCCAATCAATATTCAATTCAAAATGCATACTATTCAATTCGAATGCATACAAGTCACAGTACATGAAACAAGACATATAATCAAATTCATCATGCTTGCCTCACGTAAACACATAACAGCAATTCATAACCCGAATTATAGCCATGCTCAAAGCTGTTACGAACTGCTCAATTCGTACCTTCAATCAACTGAATTCTACCTCAACAGATTCTTCAAAGGCACGGCAATACCAACAATGCAAACCAGCTTTCACCTGATATCCTCAACCACGATAGAAGCTGTCCAGAACCTCAAATCTGTTAAGGAAACTCAGCAATCAACTCATGTATAGTTCGAATCAGAACTTCTCAGTAGAAATTTCCTACGGTCAAGAACTTAACTCCGGTTCTACTTCTAAACAAAGTACTAGCATCTAATACTAAGCTTAGAACGGTAGGAATTTCTTACACAACAGCTGGAACTAGCGGAATAACTATCGATTTCCACTGTACGAAGAAATCAGCAGCTTCGCAATCTTCTCCAAGGTCGTTACACAGCTTAAAATGGGTAACAATCGAAAGAGAAAGTCACAGAGATTCTAGCGCCACCAAAATCGCTCAAATCATCAACGGAGAACGGTGACAATCGGCGGGAATTAAGTCACGGTGAACAGTAGCTAACGAGGGTTGAAGATAAAGATAAGAAATATCGGGTTCAGAATAATTCTAAGTGTCAATCAACACTTCTATATATAACCCTTAAATCCAACAGCTGCTGTTCGCAAAATAACCAGACGACGGGAACAGTAGATATCTTACGAATTGTATTCACGTCTTCTACAACAAAACCAGCAGCAACAATCAGTCGCAACATAATACCAAAGAAATACCAAAACGACATCGTAGCAACTAATCAAAACGACGTCACAATGCTCCACCAGCTGATACCAAATTTCCTACGAAATAACCAGCAGCTAGTTACGCTAAACAATCCAGACGCAAGCGTAGCTAAACAAAACGACGTCGCATAAGACACGTCAGCACTGCTGTCAACAGCTGATCCAACCAACAGCTGGTAACCAATTCCTCACAACTGGTACCAGATGCAATCCCCAAAACGCAGCATTTCAACTTATCTAAATGATGTCGTCTCACATCCATGACTGGTTGTTCAAACCAACAGCTGGTCACCCAGACGCAACTACTGATTTCCAATTTCTACCAGCTGCGAGCTACAGTAGACTTCTGAAATAAGCTACGACTGGTTTCTTACATAAACGCTACATCTGGTTTCACCAAAACGACGGCGTATAATCTCCTGCGATTCAAAATATGCGTTGCAACTGGATTTCACCATCGACCAGCTTCTAACTCAAAATACCAAAATTACGAAAACTTCCAACAATTAATCTCTTCTAATCTCAGATGAATTCGATTAATCACTAATCAAAAATATTATTCCTCACACAGAAGGCCTGTACAAATAAAATCTTCTAGTGGAACCTTCCTGAAAAGGAAGAAGGGAGACGTATGATATTTATATCCGAACTTCCACAAACAAACTCTGATCCCTTGCTTTTACATTACGCATCATTTATTTATTAAGTTATCTGTTCACAAATTAATCGGCCTTTTTCCGCACAAACTTTTGTTGGCCGAGAGATTTGATTAAACTGAGATCCTTAAATCTGGTAACTCGGATTTAAGTTAAGAAGTGCTTGTAAAACTGTTTTAAAGGTTTCGAAAAATTTAAAATACCCAAGAGTTCATTCAACCCCCCCCCCTTCTGAACTCTTGCAGCTATTTTCGAACCACGTCGATCCTATTTTCGGGACTATCAGTACTATGGTTGGAAACCTCTCTTCAAGGCCCCAACATTTCGGTACCAGTTTGTAGCCAGGAGGAGGCCGGATGGAGGGTTGCTGAGAAGCTGCGTGAGCCTTGTGCTGTTATTTCCAATTGAGTTGAGCTTTGTTTCAAGTAACCGAAGTTGTTAGAGTTGTTTTCAAGCTTTAGTTTTTCTTACCATGATCTAGGTTGAACTCTGAGGTTGAGTGCAGGCTGGTCGAATGTTGAAGCTTCGATCGTGAGCTTTTGATCTTGAGTTGAGCTAATTTCTTAGATGTTGTGAAGATTAATAGCCCTCGCGTGTTTTTGCTGTGAGCTAGCCCTGAGTTGTTGGCCGAGACCTGAGCGTCGTAGTGAATGCTTTCTGCAACCAGTCGTGAGCCTTTAGTGGAGGTTTTCGCAAGATCTGCACAATGGTACTAGTTGAGCTTGTATTTATAGCTTTGAGATAAGCATGTGAACATGTATGGCTGTGTGCTGAGTTGTCTTAGCCTTGTCATGTGTATGCTGCATGCGGTAACCTATTAGGCTATTGCTAAGTTTCCGAGCTGTTATTCCTGTGTTATGCATGCTGTGTTTATGATGTCTACATGCTAAGTTTCCGTAACTTATATGCGTGTGCTGAGTAGTATGCTTTTATGTTGTGGTTGTGAGCGGAATCGCCCAGCCTAGTATCGCGTGGTAGAGCCTGAGGTGTGTTGTTTTGTACCTACGTTTGAATTGATACAGCTTTTCTGTGATATATTGCATACTGTTTATATTTCTATTCGCATTGCATACACGCATTCATATTGAGCCTGAATTCCTTGAGACCGAATGCATCCCTGAGTTGACATTGGCCGAATGAGTTGTTGTGCTTTGAGATTTACTAAATCCCTGAGTCTAGGATTGGCCGACTGGGTTGTTGTGCCTGAGAATCAAACTCTTTCACTGAGTTGTGATTTCCAGCCGAGTCTGCTGAGCTTGGGTTCCGATGATTTATTGAGATATTGATTGTCGGTGGAGGTCGCTGTTCCTTTATTACCGATGATTATTGATAGCCCTCATGCATTGCACGACCCATGTTTCATGCTTTATTTGACTGCTGTATGATGGTTGCTATTAGTACTGAGGTTTGACCTCGTTGTTTTTCCCTTGGGACTGCTTCGGACGTATGTTGGCCATCGTAGCTTTTTCAGGTAGATCAGCTGGACTGATAGACGAGTCAGCTGGTGGAGCCCCAGGCATTGAGTTCCTAGTTAGATATATATATGTGATATATCGAGTCATTAACAGTGGATGTCCTGTGTACTTGTAGTTGTCGATTCGATTTTGAGTTTGCATGTATATATTTATGTTGTGGTTTTCTGTTGGCTTTTGATTTTAAAGATGGTATTTTTAGGATGCTATTATCTTGAAGTGATGATTTTCAGTCAGACTAAAAAGAAAAAAATTAACCACTTTTAAACTTCCGTGTTTTAAGTGCTTATTATCTGATTAAGAGCACGTGGCCTAACACGTCGAGTCAAATGCTCCACCTCAGCCTCTGCCTGCCTCGCCCGATGGCGCAATGGAACTCTCGGCTGGGCAATATCCTCTTCACTATCCGAAACTCTCTGCTCGTCTACAACCTGCCTACCGGCTCTATCTCTACCTCTCCTCGGCGGCATCTAAGAGGTTGTCTGTCAGGCCCGGTGCACAAAACAGAGGTAAATACACAAATAACGACTGCAGAAGCATTTAAAAGGGCTAAATTTTTCGCGTTGGCCTGACTTAGAAAACATAATTTAAAAGTACACTGATACTCAAAATATTTGTTACAACAACCGAAGAACCAATCAACAAGCAAATAACCATACAAGCATCGAGCATCCCAAAACCATACAATCTCAAATCAACAATAGAACATCAACACGAGGCATTCCCCGGTAACGACTCTACTACATAGTCATAAAATATAAATAACTGGGACAACTCTATCCATATCTCGTGGCACCACCAGCTGTGTCATCTCCACGACCAGCTGAGAAACCTAGATATCATGAACAACACACAGAACAAAAACAACCAGCCCCAGAGGGACATGGGTCAAACCCCAGTATGGAGAGCAATATAAAACAGCAGGTAGATAGAGCAAGTTATAAATGCTATGCGATGCATGAGAATAGGGTGATCGAAGGATCCAAGAGAGTTTGTACACTGCTGGACACCAGAAGTAGGAGTGGTCACCGAATGTGTGAGAGAATGGAAGTTACCCAGCCGCTCGATCACACATGGTACTAGACCAATACAGAACAGAACAGGTATGGCCGCAACATCATGTGAGAGAATGGGAGCTACCCAGGCGCTCAATCACACATAGTACCAGCACAAGCTAGAACAAATAGGCCATAGGGCATGTGAGATAATGGGAGCTACCCAAATGCTCAATCACACGCACCCTGTCAACACGGGTCAGCTCAATAGCGAAAGACAACAGATCATAGGTTCTCACAACAGGCTGCTAGCATAGGATCGCAAGGAATAGAGCGTAACAACATGTCATGCGTGTATGCATAAGAACAGCTTGCAAGATAATGCATAACAGATCAAAGACAAGCAATAGTACAAAACCACCAGCATACACACTGCTCAACATAACAGCACATGCTCATTTATACACAAGTCTATCTCAAAACTGTAAATACAAGCTCACATCCATGACTTAGCTTTTGTGCTACAATTACCACAACAGGGGTCCCAAGTAACTCAGATCTGAAACCTGGTTAGCCAACAACAACAACAACTCAGGGACAGTAAGCACAGAACTACGAACTGGGAGCCACCAGCTCAACCCAGCTCTATCCTACCCTTAGAACACGATAGTTGGCTCTAAACGAAGTATAAGGTAGGATCTAACACTTACTCAAAAGCACTGCCTGAACGGAAGAACCAATCGATCGGAACACGAACTGATAACGCACAGTAGCTTCTTTGAGTTCTTCTTCTAGCTCACAAAAGTCTCCAAAAGAGGTAGTAATGGAAGCGTCTTGGCAACGAGAACTAAATGCTACCAATCTTGCTCCAATCGGAGTTGTCAACCGTCGAAAATCGAAAGAAATGGGCTACGATGAACAGTAAGGGTTTCGCTACAGTAGATGTATGTTTACGGGGAAGATATTTCTAAGTGTTGGAAACAATGACGTATGTCTAGTCAAAGTCCTCTCTATATATATCTTAATCCCTCAGATCTGGTGAATAGTAGCCACCGACAACTCAGGGCTCAAAACTGGTACCAGTTCCGATCCGAGTACTACTCCATATCTAGACTCTACGCTGAGCCAGATTTGGATTACTCTTTGGTATCTCCAAACGACGAAGCATAGGAGTCCCGCTCAAAATGACCAGTGTCATGCCCTCTCTCTCCTACCTGGCATATACAATCCCTCGCATACATAACCTATCTCACAACCAAATCTGTTTCTCAAAACGGCATCACACCACAATCCAGCTAGCTCATACACGGGTATCGCTAAACGGCGTCACATCACAACCCAGATCTGGACGACCAACTCTCACTCATCCAGATCTCACATTAGCCGGTACCCATGAACCGCATCGGTTTACACAGTACTACCAGATTTCACCCTCAAACCTGGTTTCTCCCAAAACGACGTCTCTCCATTACCACTCAGAAAATCCAACTTAGAGCACCCAGAATGGCTCGTGACGACCATTCTTAACGTTCAACCAACCAGATTTGACCGTTCTATGAACCAAACCAGAGCTATTCCACGCACAAACCAGCCAGCTCTTCTTCTTTGGGTCTATGCCAACCTCGATTAAATATCAAAATTAATGATTACGATTCAGATCTCAAATTTCTCCGACACTAAAACGGGATTTCATCCTCGAAATCGAACAACAAACTCAAAAATCGATCCAAATCTCAACATCACAGAAAATCACCAAAACTGGTTACACAATACAGAAGATTTCCTAGAGTTCCAGAACTCACAGAACAACTACAAATCTGGATTGTAAGTTAACTGGAGACAACAACAGCACAACTCAACTAATCAAGAGTTCAAGATAACTGGGAAACAACATCAAGCAATCTAGCTACTGGAGTTAATGCAATACCTACCCAAAAAAATGGGGCCACTCACGTTGCATCTTCTCCTCCAATTCACACGTAGATTCCTCTACCATGCTTGCTCCACTGGACCATCACTAAGGAAATTGTCTTGTTCCTGAGCTGTTTCTCCTTCCTGTCCAAAATTTTCAAGGGATACTCAACATAGCTCAATGTTCGATCCAGCTCCACCTCGTCAGTTTGTAGTACATGAGAAGGATCCTGCTCATACTTCCTCAACATAGACACATGAAACACATCATGTAATGAGGATAGTTCAGGTGGCAACTGTTAGAGTAGGTTCCCAACTAGCAAACTTGTGGCGTGTGGGTTCTTGTTGACTTTTTGTATAACGATCTTTATTTATGAAATTCACATTCTTTTATGCATTCTTTATCTTCATTATTATGATCACAATTGTTGGATAAAGACATTGAATGCACTATAGTGTATGTTATATGTGATAGTGGATTTGATGGCTATCATGAAACACATCTAATAGTCTATGTGTATTCTAAACATGTTCCTAGTCGATTGGGCTGTCCAAAAGAGGATAAGGGCCGCCCGAGCTTGAGACTAGCATCTACGATGCGAAGTACCATGTTTCATTGGTAGGGAACATAGCGATGTTCTGAGCATGCAGATGGATAGTGACTTAGTGATATATCGAACTACCCTGATAGGATCAATGTGGTTCGAAAAACAGTTGCAAGAGTTCAGAAGGGGGGGTTGAATGAAATCTTGGTATTTTCAAATTTTCGAAACCTTTTAAAACAGTTTTACAAGTTCCTCGCTTAACTTAAATCTGAGTTACCAGATTTAAGGATCTCAGTTTAAATGCTGATTTCTTGGCTAACAAATATTGTGCGGAAAGAAGCCAATAAATCAGTGAACAGTAAAGCAGTAAATAAATGCGTTAAGTAAAAGTTAAAGGGACAAGAGTTTGTTTCTGGAAGTTCGGATATCAATATCCTACGTCTCCCCTTCTTACTTTTCAGGAAGGATCCACTAGAAGGTTTGAAGGTTACAGGCCTTCTGCAAACACCCGGTCACGCAAGCAACACTTAACGTGAACTCCTAGCTATCTCAAACACCAACAAGCAGTCGCAGCTGCTGTTTTAAAATACTTGATAAATCCTTTTCAAACGGCTTTTGTGTAGCACGTTTGTTACAAAATCAATAATGAATGACAACAGTGAATACAAATCTTATGAGAATGTAAATCTTCTGGTTTCTAAACAGAGAAATTCGATTCAACAAACTAACCAGAAGATAGACTCGAAGGTATTTTCTGTGAAAATCAACACTTGTTTTCTTCGAGTTTGTAAGCTCTTTAGAATAATAGCGTAGAAGCAATAAGCTCAGGAAAACAATGGAGACTTGGAATGGCAGAAAATCAGAGAGCTTATTCAAATCAAATTCTAGCTATTTATACTCTTCGTCCTTCAACGGTCATTAAATTTCACCTAAGGAAATAAAATCCTTTTGAATAAATGTCCATCGCATATTCTGCTCCACTACACTGGTAAATTGCATTCCGTCAGAGCCAAATTGTCGCTTTTCATATTTGTGCAAACACCGTAAAACAAAATCTGTAAATGTTTACTATTTACCCAAAATAGTACCAACGTTGTCTCCTTAATTCCAGGCATATGTAAGATTCAATCTTCACCATTGATTTGCTCCAATTCGAACTGTGATTATGTTTGAATCGATTCGCTTTTGTGCCTGAATGTACTCCATTGATTTCTCTCATCGTTGTTAAGGAAGTTCCAGCTAAAATATGCTTGAAAGTATGTGCAAAGACTGGGTGCTTTAAACACTTGAATAATACCAGACGACTGAATGAGCACATATACCAAACATTGTCGTTTCAACTTATCCAAACGACGTAGTTTAGCTATCATCAAAATGGTTACGGCTGATAACACCATGTGATAATCTTCACCAACGACTGAGTATACTTCCTTCTGAAATAATCACCCAACTGCTGAATACTTACCATCGACTGATTATACCAACGGCTGATTATACCAACGGCTGATTATACCAACCCTTGATCAATCGTCTAAAATTTCACTACTTCTGAAATAACAACCCGATACCAGAAACTGATAACTTCATGCAAACTCATCCTTTGAAATATTCCTGAATACCAAGATATGATATCTAACAACTGAAATATTCACACCAATTTTCTGACTTCTTCTACTCAAAAACTGACATCTGAATATGCGAAGTTGTTGACTGCAACGGCTGATTGTCCAGTAGTAACTTGTCTTATTTTATTATCACCAAAACTAATAAATTTTTCTTAACAATTTCCCCCTTTTTGGTGATGACAAAACTTAGCAGCCTATCGTCTTATATAGATGATCAAAAGATAAAAAAAACGCAAAGTCTGCTGCTTTCATTAAACTGAAAAATTGTACATAAGATTTGTACAAGATAACGGAATACTAAAAATCCTTCTCTCCAGTAATCCGTACATAAGATTTGTACAAGATAACGGAATACTAAAAATCCTTCTCTCCAGTAATCCAATGTTTAGCACTCCTTTTGGGTACGCCAGTAGGTGGATATGGACCATATCTTACGTTACGCACAGACGACTCACCACCACTGCTCCTTTGTTCCTCTACTCTGACTAATACCACTGCCTAAACCAGATCGACTTTGGCCTTGTGCTCCACTGCCACTGCCACTGCCACCAGTTCCTCCGCTGGGTTGGCTGTGATCGTCAGGAGGTGGTTGAGGGCGGCTGCTACTACCTTCCCCCTTTTTGGCATCACCGCCTCTTAGAAAATCGACGATGTTACCAAGCTGGGTAGACAGGTTCAAATAATTTTCCTCTGCTTTCGCTCGGAAATCCAGTTGTTCGCTCCGAATAGTAGCAACCTGCCTATCTAAGTCATCAATTTTAGTATGAATCTGTGAGGATTGAGAATTTAGATTAGTGATTAATTGATTTGATTTGGGATTAATCACGTGAATTTTGAGGTTCCTGCCGATTTTTGAGCGTTGCGATAATTTTTGGAAAAATTCAGTCGTAGCGATTTTGGAGCAAAATGTCAGCAGCAGGTTACTGTAGCTCTTGCTGGTGAATTTTGAATCAGCAGAGATGATGTCAGCGTGACGCAATGAGAGCTCTGCTGGTTTAGTTTCGAGTTTGAAGTCGCTGCTGGCAGATGTTGCATTTAGCGTGAGATTGAACGAGGAAGCGACACGTGTTAGTCAAAATTTTGGAGTGTTGACTATTGGATTCAGCAGTTGCGCTTGTGTGGAGCGATCAGCTGATGGTTTGAGGAATCAGTCGCAAGAGCTGTTAATAGATATGATGACGTAGGCGTGACGTATTCCTTGCTGCTGGTAGTAGATCGCGTTGTGTTGGTAATGTTGGGAAGCGGCGTCGTTTGAATTAGTTGAAACGCTGCGTTTTGAGCTTTTCGTTTGAGAGATCAGCTGTTGGTAGCAATGGTTGCGTAACTAAAGTGACGTCGTTTGGATTAGTAGATGTGTCGTCGTTTTGAGTGACTTCACGCGACCAGCAGATGGATTGTTTTGAAGAGAGAGCTGTTACCAGCTCTTGGTCGTTTTGCTTGCGAGAGCTGTTGTCAGCTGGTGTTTGCTACGGCGTCGTTTTGATAAGTTGGAACGGTGTCGTTTTGAAGTGTTTACGTGCGATTGCTTATTTGGTCGTTGCTGCTGAATTTAACGAAAGGAAAAGAGAGGGCTGCTGCTGGTATACTTCTGCTGAACGCTTCGATTGATTTTAATGAATCAGCAGGCGAGGAATTAAGAGGTATTTATAGAAGTGTTGATCGACACTTAGAATTATTTTGAGCCAGTTATTTCTTATCTCTTCTTCTCCAAACCCTCGTCGAGCTACTGTTCACCGTGACTTTCCACCGCCGATTTCCATCGCATCCAGCCTTTGTTTTTGACGTTCTTGGTGGCGCTGGACTCCTTGAGACTTGATCTTTCCATTGATACTAGTTTGGAAGCTAGGAGCGACGAGTTGAGAAATCCCGTAGGCCCTGCTCGTTCGTGAATTGCTGGTTTCGTTGAGCAGATTCAGAAGTGGTTTCTTTTGAGCTTTTGGGTGAGCATTTCTTGTAGTTTGAGCTCGGTTTTTAGTAGTTAATTCCTGCGTTGAAGTGTAGGATTGAAATATGCTTCTGGCAGCGTGATTGTGTAGCTGAATTGAGCTAAGGTATTAGCTATGTTGTAACAGATTTCAGCTTCCAGGAGGTTCCTACTGCGTGAATTGAGCCAGGAGAAATCTGTTAGGTAATTCGAAGAAGGAAGGTACGAATTGAGCTTAGCAGTTTTGAACTTGGGCATGGCTATAATTCGATGTGGTGAAATCTGTGGCTTTACTGATATGTGCTTACGTGAATCAGTTACTGTTTGGATTGAATGTGTATACTGTTTTACGTTTAGGCATATTATGTATTGAGCATGGATATTGAATGGTATTCATGCATACATCTTGAGCCTGATTTACCGATTTGATTTGATAACCTGATTTGGGTGCCACGTTGTTACTGGCCGACTGTTGGGTCGTGCCCGAAAAGTCCAACGCTATCGTCGGAGCGGTGACTACCGGATACGAGTGTCTACCGCCGAGCTGTGATGGGCTGACGGGCCCCGATGATCACGGACCGATGATTTCCCGGTTGATAGACCGTGGTATAGAGGCGACATGATATGATTTACCGGTTGTTGCACCGGTTTAGCTGACTGATTTCCTTTGACAGCCTCATGCATTCATAGCATTGATTTATACCATGTTGCATGTTTATCTGCTTTGATAGCTCTTCGTACTGAGGCTTGACCTCGTACTTGTTTTCCGGCTTTTGTTGTTTGGGTCTGCGTTGCCCATTTGCAGGAGTTTCAAGTAACCTAGCTGGGCAGAGTGGAAGTTCAGCTAGTCGATCCCCGCGTCCCTGAGTCCCACTCTATTTATGATATGTATTGAACCGGGGGATGCCCCGCGTTATCATGTATTGGGGATCTGTATTTTGAATTGATTTTATGTGGTTACTTGTTGTATGAGTTTGAGTTAACTCATATTTTGAGTATTGAATATTTTGAATGTATGATTTGAAGTTCAGGCCCATTGTATTTCGAAAAAATTTTTAAGCCCTGATTTTAAGCTTCCGTGTTTATGCGCTTATTTTGTGTTAATTGTTAGTAATTAGCACGGGGCCTGACAGAATCTCTTTCACCTCCCTACGAACATCAACATTATCGATAGAAGCAGCAGCAATCTGGGCACTTGGCTGCTTCTGAGAGGAACGGATATCCAGTGACAGGACGGTCCTTATATCTTGACTATCTATGCGTGATGCCCTGTTCACTCTGTCCAGTTCATCAAAGCATTCTGTAGACTTCTTCTCAATGTCTCTGATGTGCATTAAGAGCATATCTCGAAGTCTATCACCATCATCTTTGCGCCTGATTTGCTCAAAACGAATCTCGTCAACTGAAGCACGTATCTGAGCAAGGGTTTCTGTGATATTGGAAGCAACAGCTGGTAGAGGGATATGAGGAGAGGCTACTTCGTCTTCCACACGAATTTCATTGTCATCAAAATGCAAGGAAGAATCAGTGGAGGTGGATGAAGAGTGAGGACGCTGGTCCAAAAATAACTGTGCATTGGTAGCAACTGAAACTGAATTCTGAACAATCTGTACATTTCTCAAAACAGTTCTGTCCATTGCAATAGTCGAAACAAAACTGCTAATATCAGCTATACTCAACCCACTGAATAAACTATATTGACAAAAACTCTACACAACTGAGATAACCGCAAAGAAAATACTGTCGGCTGACGAGAGACAAAATGAGAAACTGGTTCAATAACTGAAAGAGTTTGGCAAATATTCACAGAACCAACTGGTATCAATTTCCCGGAAGCAAAGAATTCACAAAACCTCTAAGCACACATCTGCCCATCTCTTTCTCATCAACTTTAAGAATGCACTGACAGGAGGTAGAGTGTCCTCATAAGATCGTTGTCGAGAAATCTCACTATTCACAACCCGCTTTTGTATCTTCACCCAATGATCAGCACAAGGTTCAATCAACCAAACACCATCAACACGAATCATTGTTCTAATCCAGCAAGAATATTTAGTGTTGGTGTTGGTTCTGACAATTATAGCTCCTCTATCACGTGGCCGACCTTCAAAAATTTTGGAGCAACACGTCTTTTCCCATTTTAGACCGTGTGCCATAGTCTGTTCCTTCAGTTCTTCTACCACAAACAAATGAAGATCAGAAAGCATCTCCATGACTTTGAGATCGGTAGCAGAAGAACCTTCACCTGGGGTAAAATTGATTTTCCTCACCTCCAAAAATTTTCTGATCAACAACTCTCTGTACTTGGTCAAAATGTACGTCCGCCTGTTGAGAGCAACTCTCGTGGAGTCTGTTTCAGCCCACGACAAAATGAGTGCCTCCTTGTCAAAATATGATTCATCGATCTTCGAAGAAGCTAACCTCTTCAGACTGAAAGAATTAAAGAATCTGTCTACCTCATCTATAATCTTTTCTCGCAACTGAACAAGCAAATCTATATCTGCAACAATCAATGATAATTTCTCCTTAATCGGATTGCCCTTAACAGGGTCTCTCTCCAAAAGGGGTGCCTTCCCTTTATCTGCCGCTGAAATCTTGGGAAGACTGGCCTTGTACCAGTCCCCTTCATTGACTCCAGGAATTAAAATAGTCTTGCCCAAAATAATCTTCGTTATTTCAACAAGAGCAGACGGTAAAGGGCAATCTACTGGAATAGTCATCAGAATGTCTTCTAGCGACATTGCCTCATCTGCTGATTGGTCAACATCCTCGGTCTCCATTGTCTCAACACCTGTTCCAGAAACCTGATCAGCAATAAACTCCTCGTCAGTATCACTGGCTGTCTCAAGGGGTCTATCAGCATCTAGACGAGCCTGAATGTCCTCAGACGAGAGATTAAACCACACCTCGAACTCATCAGCTGTTCCAGCTGTCTTATCTCCAACCTTAGATGTAACAACATCTTGATCTCCCACGTCTGTGTCAATTTTAGCAGTCTCGGCAATTACCTGCTCAATGATAATATCCACCTCATCAGTAGTGGATATTCCCTCGTTAAGAACAACTGTCTCTTCCTTAGAAATCCCAACTCTCTCAACAACAGTCTCAACATCCTTCTCAGCCATATCATCAACAGCTTCAACAGCTGCTTCTCCAACAATACTACTGCCAACAACTGGCTCACTACCAACAATTTCATCATCGGAGCCTAGAATGAACCCCCTCTTCCTCTTCTGAATTTTTCTTTTGGGGACTGGGGGTTGTTCTGTTGGTACAACAGGAATTGGCCCAATCATCTGAAGAGGCACTGATTCAACCGGCAGAGTCTCCAGAGTTTCTTTTGCAGAACCAGTTTTGATCTTTGTAGTCCGCTTCTTTTTCACCACAGGTTTAGAAGCAGCATCAGTAGCTGGTATCTTCTTCGAGGCAGCCTTTGTCACGGGTGTTTTCTTCACCCTTGGTTCAGCTGTAACAACTTCCATACCAACCTTGTCATTCAACACAATATACCGATGCACGGTCTTTTCTGTGAGAACTTTTGAAGAAGGAAACTCCGAGGATTCTCCCAATTCCAAATTTGGAACATTTTCCAGCAACAGGCTGATTTGAATGGCATAGCCCTTGGCCTGCCTTGAACCCGGAGTCACCATGTCTTTCAGAATATTGAACAATATCCTGTTTCAGTTAACCTTCACTCCACAGGTGATTCCTGCTATCATCAGAAACTTTTCTTGTGTGATTGCATCAAAGGAGCCTGCCTTCACAGAAATCGTCTTCGCCATAATATCACAGAGGAGACCAAACTCAATCTTCATCTCCTTCTTCTTCCCAGAGATACTAACTAGTTCGCCAGAAAATGAAACGATGCTCTTCGCATCAAACACCAAATCCTTCGGAATCTCCAACAAATCAGTCAAACCCTCCACGGGAAGCTCAAACGTACTGCAAGCAGCTATTCAGAAATTTCCACAGACACTCCATTCACTGTACTGACAACCAAGCCGTCCCTAACTGATCCATTTTCAAATAACTCTAACAGTGCAGCTTCATAAATCACTGCAGGACAACCCAGGAAGCCTTTCAATCCAGTAGCGACAAGAGATTCGAACATCGCCACCATCCCGTCATTGTCCATAGCGAGGACAGATTCAAAGCACACATGAAGAGTGTTGATAAACAGAGAGGATTCCATTTCTGATTGATGGAAGAACTTAGAGTACGCCTGAAAAGTGTTTGCAAGAAAATACGCAGAGAGCAAGAATACGCGAGAGTGAAATATGCAAGGTAAGTGTTAGCGAAAAGGAAACGTCGTAAATATGTATGGAATAGTAAATGACAAAAGAAAGATGCGATGTAGATGTGACGATTGGAATGATGAAAACACGTGTCAATCATCCAACGGCGCGTACAATATTTTGAAATGATGGTAAAAATTATATGAAATTGAGAAAGTATTTTTAAAATGATTTTGAAAAGATTTTACCAGTACAAGGAAAAAGTTAATGAAAGACGCGCTCCAAATTTTTTAATTTTTCACAGCTGGTACAGCGAGTATAATAATATTACTGCTGATTTTAATGTAACACTGAGGGGTGGCAAGATCTGATCACAAATAAGCATCAGCTGTGTATATGTATCATCTGAGTGTATCCAGACGCTACATATTCAGCTGACGTCGTGCTTAACAATTCAGATCCTGGTTCCCCCTACGACTGATATCCTCCAACGCAATATGCTTGCCTCAGCTGAAAGCCTGTGCGTTCCCCCTGAACAAAAGACTCACAGCTGATTTAAACTACAGCTGACAACCAGCAAAATTGTTAGCTCACAGAAAAATCAAGGCAATTCAAGGAGACCTAATATGTTTCTAAAATAAGAAAACTTAGCGTCTGGTAGATGTCAGCAACTTGCTGCTCAGTCGACACGTACTCCAATCGGACATCTTTCTTTAGCATGTGGTCCCTTATAAAATGATGCCTGATGTCGATGTGCTTTGTTCTTGAATGCAAAACTGGATTCTGGGTGATCGCGATTGCACTAGTGTTGTCGCAGATAATAGGCGCTTCAGAAGCATCGATGCCATAGTCCTTCAGCTGATATTGTATCCAAAGGATTTGAGCACAGCAGCTACCAGCTGCGAGGTACTCTGCTTCAGCTGTTGATGTTCCGATCGATGTCTACTTCTTAATAACCAGGAAATCAAACGATCTCCTAAAAATTGACAAGTACCGCTAGTGCTCCTGCGATCAATCCTGCATCCTGCGTAGTCTGTATCACTATAACCAATTAGTTGAAAGCCTGAGTCTTTGGGATACCAAAGACCCACATTGGAAGTACCCTTTAAATATTTAAGAATTATTTTAACAGCTATGTAATGTGATTGCTTTGGCTCTGCTTGGAATCTAGCACACATACAGAAAGCAAACATGATGTCTGGTCTGCTAGCAGTTAAGTATAGCAAAGAGCCTATAATACCACGATAAAGTGATACCTCAATGGCAGTTCCAGCTTCATCTTTGTCCATCTTGATTGAGGATCTCATTGGGGTAGCAGCTGCTGAACAGTTGTCCATGCCAAATTTCTTCAGCAGTTCTTTCGTGTATTTAGCTTGATTGATGAAAATTCCATTGTACAGCTGTCGAACTTGTAAGCCCAGAAAGAATGTTAGCTCACCCATCATGCTCATCTCAAATTTATCCTGCATAAGCTTAGAAAACTTCTGACACAATTTGGGGTTAGTTGACCCAAAAATAATATCATCAACATATATTTGAACTAATAAGACGTGATCAGCTTTAACAAATTTAAACAATGTCTTATCTACTGTGTCTATCGTAAAGTCATGCTCAATTAAAAATTTTGATAGTGTATCATACCAAGCTCTGGGTGCTTGCTTCAACCCATATAGAGCTTTATCCAGTTTATAAACATAATCTGGATGTGTATGATTTACGAAGCCAGGAGGTTGTGTAACATACACTTCCTCTATTAAAATGCCATTTAAAAATGCACTCTTAACATCCATCTAAAAGACTTTGAAGTCTTTAAATGCAGCATATGCAATAAACATGCGGATGTCTTCTAATCTAGCTACTGGTGCGAAGGTCTCATCAAAATATATACCTTCCATCTGTCTAAATTCTTGCGCTAACATCCTAGCTTTGTTTCTAGTAACTACGTCATATTCATTCAGTTTATTCCTAAAGACCCATCGAGTTCCTATAACTGAATGATTAGAAGGTCTAGGTACAAGTTGCCAAACATTGTTACGCTTAAACTGATTAAGTTTTTCTTGCATTGCATCTATCCAGCTGGGGTCAGCTAAGGCTTCATCTATCATCTTAGGTTCTATATGCGAGATGAATGCAGAATCAAAATGATCATGAGATAGCTGGCCTCGTGTGCGAACAGGAGAATGAATGTGACCTATGACCTGCTCGGGTGGATGATTTTTATTCCACCGGAGATCAGATCCAATGGGATTTGCTCCTTGTTCCCCCTGTGTCGCTGGCTTGATAACAACTGTATCAGCTGACGCCAATTGATGATTGTCATTGTTAGGTTGTGCGTCTGATTCCAGCTGTTGAGGTGATTGTTCAAGATGTGAGCATGGATCAGCTCTTGTATCAGTTGTAGGTCTGGATTCCAATTGATGATCACTTGCGACTGGTGCATCAGCTGGTGGTCTTGATACCAACTGATGTGCGCTTCCTTATTGAGCATCAGCTGTTGGTTTAGATACCAATTGATAGGTGCTTGTGGCTGATGCTTCAGCTGGTGATCTATGAATATAAGACTCATGTTGCACACCATCTGATTGAGCGTTGATTGCTTCTCCTTCAGCAGCTGGTACACCTGGATGACTCTGATCCTGCAGCTGATCAACGTTATTAAATCAATAGCTGCTGGATTACCTGTCAGATCCTTTTGAGCAATGTTTTGCGTCGTGTCCACTGTTGGTTGTTCTTCAGCTGATTGTCTTTGTGGCAACACGTCATCATCTGACTCATCAAGGCTTGTTGATTCTAGACGTGAACACAAATCATGTAGGCTTGCAGCTGAATTGGATCTAAATCTTGTCTCATCGAACACCACGTGTGCAGATTCTTCAACTGTTAGACTTCTGTTGTTGAATACGCGATACGCTTTGCTAACAGCTGAATAACCTAAGAATATAACTGCATCAGATTTTGGTTCAAAGGCTGTTAGGTGCTTTTTTCCATTACTATGAATAAAACATCTGCACCCAAACACACTGAAATTAGATATATCAGGTTTCTTGCCATTCCAGATCTCATATGGGGTTTTATCGTGCATTCTATTAATCATAGATCTGTTCTGAGTATGACAAGATGTGTTAACTGCTTCTGCCCAAAATTTTTGCGAAACACCGAAATAAGCAATCATAGACCTAGCAGCTTCTTTTAAAGTACGATTTCTTCTCTCACAAGCCCGTTCTGCTGAGGAGTTCTAGCTGCTGAAAGCTCATGCTTTATCCCTAAGTCTTCCAAATAAGAAGTCATTTTATGATTTAAAAATTCAGTACCACGATCACTTCTTATTCGGTTGACTGAGCAAGATTTGTCATTTTGCAAACGTTTTAAAAGACGTATCAGCTGGTCGTCGGTTTTAGATTTTGCTTTTAAAAACAACACCCAAGTAAATTTTGTAAAATCATCAATAACAACTAGGGTGTAGTTCGTTCCCCCTAAGCTAGTTACGGGTATAGGACCAAAAAGATCCATATGTAAAAGCTCTAAGCTTCGGGAAGAACGTTTACCGCCTTTCTTTTTGAAAGTAGATTTAATTTGCTTTCCAAGCTGACAAGCGGCACAAACCTTGTCCTTAGAAAAATTTATTTTTGGCATACCGGAAACCATATCATGTTGACTCAAATTGGCAAGTGTTTTAAAATTCAGATGATTCATTCTTTGATGCCACAACCAGCTCTTGGAATAGCCAGCAAGGCACAATTGTTCAGATCCCAGCTGCTCTGACCAATCGATTATGTAGGTATTCCCCGAACGTTACCTACCAATGCAGTCAGACCATTTGGACTCTGAACTGTGCATGTGTGTTGTTGAAACTTAACTATGTAACCCTTGTCACATAGCTGACTAATGCTAATAAAATTGTAACGTAAATTATCAACAACTAAGACGTCTGAAATAGAGATGTTACCGTGGATAAGCTTACCCTTACCCATAGTGTTACCGTATGCGTTATCACCAAAGACTATCTTTGCTCCTTTGTGTGGAACAACTTCTGATAGCAGCTTTTGATTTCCTGTCATATTTCGCGCACAGCCGCTGTCCAGGTACCACAAATTTGATACATCAGCTGGTTCGTACCTGTTGTCCTGCAATCATACAAACAGCTTTTGGTACCCAATTTTACTTGGGTCCAGGTCGGATTACCCCTTTCGGGACCCATACTTGAATTACCTTTACAGTTTTTCCAGTACTAGAGTCCGTGAGGGTCTGTGCATAATTGTGAGATCTTTTGAGTTTTGATTTCATATTTTGATCATTTAGATCTCTCTTAGGCTGAACCCTTTTCCAACCAGATTTTACCTTCGTTGAACTACGCCATGGCTGGTTAGGAACAAGCGACTTTCGACCAGCTTTTGCTTTGTCTTTCTCCAGTTTGTTCTTTAGCCAGCTTGGCTTGGAGTCCTCAGGTTTTTAAAAGCCGATACCAGCTTTTACTTTATGGTTCAACTTCTGAGGGGTCTGGTCATTATATGTCATCGACTCATATGGATCATGTATCACGTTGGCTTTGACAAAGCTCATCTTGTTGAACTTGTCATACACCAGCTGTGACTGAGTAATTGTTTCTCCTTCACTGCTGTCACTACTATTGAAACCCAAGCCAATTCTATCACTTGCTGGCTTCTGAATTCCAAACAGCTTATCTAGAGACGCGGAAGACTTTGACCAGGAGCTCATTGTCAAATTTTATTTTTCAATTTCAACTTTGAGCTCACTAGACTCATTTCTCAACAATTCATTTTCCATCATCAGCTTACTCAACTCAATCTTCAAACTTTCAATGTACTCAAGCTTGTCAGTGCTTGATTCAATTGAACTATTTTTCAGATTTTCGTTTTCAGCTTTGATTTCCTCAAATGAGTGAGAAAGATTCCTGTACTCTTTTACCATGTCATTAAGTGCACTGACAAGGTCTTCTCGTGTAAATTCGACATTGGAAAAATCAAATACCTCGTCATCTGAAGTTTGATTAGCCATGAGACAGTGAACTTCCTCCTGTTCACTATCACTGGATGAGGAACTGCTGGATGAGGAATCTGTATCAGTATCTGCCCAGCTTTTAGTACTTGCGTCCTTTTCTTTTGCAGGCTACTGTCGCTTTCTCCATTTGAAATAAGCTCAGCAGTTGACATCCAACTTTGATAATCCGTCAACTGCTTCGCTGCTGATTCTTTCTTCATGACTGCTGCGCTTTGATCCTTCTTCAATTCTTTGCGCCTGGGAACCAAGTCGACTGAATATGCAAAGCTTGCGACTGGTTGAGTAGCAACAGCTGATACAAATAAGCTCTCGACTGGATGCTGCTGTTGCTTGCGACTGGTTCATCTATTGCGTCTGGATATCTTTGCGTTGCAACTGGACACTGTAGCTTCATCTGCTGAAATAACAACGCAAAGTCTTCCTGCTGAATCTTTTAGCGCAAGAGCAAAACGCTGTCGTATCAACTTAAGTAAACGACATCGTTTTGCTATCGCTAACTTCAAATAGCATCTGCTGATTGCACTGTAGCTTGCGACTGGAAATCTCCTCTACGACGTCGCTTCCTCTTGCGTCTGGATGCAAGCTACCTGCTGATTCTTGCGACTGGATGACGTCACTTCTTCTTCTTCTTGCGACTGCTAACAGATTCGTCAGCAGTACTTATATCTTTGCGACTGCTAACAGATTCGTCAGCAGTACTTATATCTTTGCGACTGCTAACAGATTCGTCAGCAGTACTTATATCTTTGCGACTGCTAACAGATTCGTCAGCAGTACTTATATCTTTGCGACTGCTAACAGATTCGTCAGCAGTACTTATATCTTTGCGACTGCTAACAGATTCGTCAGCAGTACTTATATCTTGAATCTTCTTCTTCTTCTTCAGCAAGCTTCTCAATACATAATCCAGCTGGTTCGCTTCGCACTTTAGCTCTTCAGCTGGTTGTTATCGTTTCAGCTGGATTATCATGCTCCAGCTGATTTCTTGGCCTCCGCCCGATTACAAACAACTGAATCAACTGTGGACGTCTCCATCGCTAATTCAACTGCTGATTCCATGAACACCAAACCAACTGCTGATCAATAATATTGCGAACCAATCTGCTGGACATATAAAGCTGCTGATCGTCTTCTTCATTAGCTAGTATCTGTACACTCAATTAGAATTGTTAGAATCACAATAATAGGTTTTGTGCAATTCAAAACTTAATTAGGATCTGTCAAAAACAGATCCAACAATCTCTCCCTTTTTGATTTACACAAAACCTCAAACCAACAATGCATGTTCTAACAATTCTCTCCCTTTTTGTGGGAATCAAAAAGAGAGTGAACTGCTGGACTTCCCGATTTAAAGCAAAAGCTCTCCCTACACTGTTTCAACAAAAACAACGAAACAGCAGGAGTTTTAACTTTGAAAAACAAAACAGCTTTGGGAAGCACCAAATGCAACAATATATGATTTTGAAAAACCGAAGCTGATGCATTACTCAAGGTTATAAACGACAGTGACGCCATTCTCCCTGTATTTTATAACATGAGCTCAAATCATTTTTAAACTTCAAAAATTTTGCATCAGCTGGAATCCGCAAAAACAGAACATTTTTAAAACCAAATCAGAGCAAACAAATATTTCAAATAACATGTGCTACTGAGTTGCTTAAAAATTATGAAGAACCAGTACAGAGAACAGCTCAGATTTTTCCTTCTTCTACCTCGCCCCATGTGCTTGTCACTGAGCCTCGCTCCAAGTGATCTTACAGCACAACGAAAATAGAAGCTTGGCATCTGCCCGAGACTCGTGCATCCCGACAGTTCATCAAGAGAAAAAAAACCGGTTCTATATAAAAAACAGATTCTGGCCTTCACAAGATAAGTTTCTCAAGAACTTTAAAACATTAAAAGCATAGCACATGTGTTTTAAAAATAGTGCTCGTTCAAGAACAAACCTGCTCTGATACCACTTGTTGGTCCGATTTTCAATAGGATCAAAAAGAAAGATCAGCAGCAACAGCGCGTTTGAAATGCTTTTAAGAGATTTTGCTGGCTGCTGATAACACTCTTTGAGCTGCAATAGCTCGTTGTTCTTGAACAAATACAATGACTAAAATCATCTGAGCACCGGAGACAGATCTGGTATGATTTTAAAAATCATGCGGAAAATACCAGAACTGAATCCTATATTTTAAAACAACTCAAACAGATTTATGTACAACATAAATCTGTTCAAGACTTGCGTGCTTGTGTGCTGCTGAAATGCAATGCTAACGTAAATACTTAATGAATAACAGAGCACGATACAAAGCATATTTGTTTATGGAAGTTCGGATATCAACATCCTACATCTCCCCTTCTTCCACCTCGGAAGGATCCACTACTTCATAACTGCACATCAGCCGCAACTGTGTGACTAACTACATACACAAGAGTTTAACGTCTTCATGCTTGGACGGGATCTGTGAACATATTTCTAGATTCATTCACAAACAGATGTGAATGAATCCGGGTGTGTGAGATTTATACAATGAACGCTCAACTCTCTGTTTTTCTCACACACGAGGGAAATGCTCTAACAAGCTAATTCTAGCTACACTGTCAACTGCAATGAAACTCTCTCTCGAATGATTAGTTGACAGCTTCACTTCAGATTATTTTCCCTCTGTTGGTGCACTGTGTAAACAATGAAATTCTCCCACAGTATGTAGTTGCACCAACTGAACGAACACTAAGTGTCTCGCTCACTCTGCAGAACACTTCTTCAAAGGGCGTTGCCTCAAATATATAGCCTCTGTTGAAATTCTTCCCGTTGGAAA
>KV001285.1:26345-46330 GCA_001598015.1 Dorcoceras hygrometricum | reverse complement strand
GCCATTTGAATTGAGCTCAGCAGTTGACATCCAGCTCTCGTAAATCTTCATAGAAATTCGTCAACTGCTTCGCTACTGATTGAGACTTCAACTGTTGCGCTTCGCTACTTCTGCTTTTCTTGCGAATGGATACCATGTCGACTGGATATGCAATAGCACTGAAGCTCACGACTGGATAAGCAATAGCACTGAAGCTCGCGACTGGATCATCATCTTGCGACTGAATGCATAGCAACAGCTGGTACAATGAAGCTCTCGTCTGGATGAGCTGTTGCTTGCGACTGGATGTACTTGCAGCTGCCTGCTGGTTTCTCTTGAGAGTTGTACCTGCTGGTTTTATCATTGCGAGACCGTCTGCTGAATCTTTAGTGCAAAAGAAAAACGCTGTCGTTCCAAATTATCTGAACGACATCGTTTTGCTATCACTAACTCCAAGTAGCATCTGCTGGTTGCACTGTAGCTCTCTGCTGAATGATGACGTCACTGCTGATGTCATCTGCAATTTACGCTCCAGCTTATCTTCCCATTGCTCCATCTTGCGATACATCCAGTTTCTTGAAAGGCGACTGTTAATAGATTCATTAACAGTACTTATAATTGTGACTGTTGATAGATTCATCAACGTACCTTGTAATCGCTTCCTTTCTTGCGCCTCCAGCTGATCTTCATCATCTCGAACTAAATCTTCAGCGCGCTTTTCTTTTCCTGTACCAGCTGGTTCACTTTGCTCTTTAGTGCTTGCAGCTGATCTTCATCATCTGCTACTTCTCTTCGTTCCAGCTGGTTTAACTTTGGCCTACGCCTGATTAGGAACAACTGAATCAACTCTGGACGTCTCCATCGCTAATTCAACTGCTGATTCCATGAACACCAAACCAACTGCTGATCAATAATATTGCGAACCAATCTGCTGGACATATAAAGCTGCTGATCGTCTTCTTCATTAGCTAGTATCTGTACACTCAATTAGAATTGTTAGAATCACAATAATAGGTTTTGTGTAATTCAAAACTTAATTAGGATCTGTCAAAAACAGATCCAACAGAGGGGTCTGGTCATTATATGTCATCGACTCATATGGATCATGTATCACGTTGGCTTTGACAAAGATCATCTTGTTGAACTTGTCATACACCAGCTGTGACTGAGTAATTGTTTCTCCTTCACTGCTGTCACTACTATTGAAACCCAAGCCAATTCTATCACTCGCTGGCTTCTGAATTCCAAATAGCTTATCTAGAGACGCGGAAGACTTTGACCAGGAGCTCATTGTCAAATTTTATTTTTCAATTTCAACTTTGAGCTCACTAGACTCATTTCTCAACAATTCATTTTCCATCATCAGCTTACTCAACTCAATCTTCAAACTTTCAATGTACTCAAGCTTGTCAGTGCTTGATTCAATAGAACTATTTTTCAGATTTTCGTTTTCAGCTTTGATTTCCTCAAATGAGTGAGAAAGATTCCTGTACTCTTTTACCATGTCATTAAGTGCACTGACAAGGTCTTCTCGTGTAAATTCGACATTAGAAAAATCAAATACCTCGTCATCTGAAGTTTGATTAGCCATGAGACAGTGAACTTCCTCCTGTTCACTATCACTGGATGAGGAACTGCTGGATGAGGAATCTGTATCAGTATCTGCCCAGCTTTTAGTGCTTTCCTCAGCAACCAGCACCTTTCTGTCATTCTTTCTGTTGGTCCTTTTATCACCTCTGGTTCTCATCCGTCTGTCTTTGGATCTATCCTTGGATCTGTCGACAGTTCTCTCATCTGTCTTGTCATCTCGTTTGTATCGATCATCTTTCTTGTCATCTCTCCTGTATCTATCATCCTTCTTGGGCCTGTTGCAATCAGCTGCAAAATGCCCTGGACGTCCACAATTGAAACAGTTCATATCAGAAACAATTTTATCATTTTTATGAACATTATTATAAGGAGCAGAATGGTTGTAAGATCTTCTCAAATATTTCCCAAACTTCTTTACGTAGAGGGACATGACGTCGTCGCTGAGTTGATCAGCTGTCTTGCTAGTGCTTGGAGAGCACTATTCAGTAGTTGTAGCAGCTAATGCTTTTGCCGGCTGGGATGTTGATGGAGCAGCTTCAGCTCTTGTCTCCAACTCGAATTCATATGCTTTTAGGTTTGCAAACAAGTCGTGAAGCTCCAGCTTGTTCAAATCTTTGGATTCCCTCATCGCCATTGTCTTCACATCCCACTCTCTGGGCAGCACTCTCATCACTTTCAAAGCTAGCTCTCTGTTGCTATATTCGTTGCCAAGACTTGTCAACTCTGTTCCGATCAACTTTTCGAGGAGTTTCCGTTCGTGCTGATCTCATCAGGCATTCTAGTGCAGGCTGACGAAGGAACCTTGCTTCCGGTCATGGACTCGATTAGACGAATCTACCGCCGCCTACCGTGAAGAGCAAGTCTCCCTGTGATTCTGGTTGGAGCCAGGCGCCACGTCGCCAGCAAGGTAACACCCCGAGAAACGCCCTATGAATGGTTTTTAGTGCGGACTTTATTGTATTGAATGTTTCCCGGTGCTTTTTAAATTTCCGCTGCGCCGCCGGGAGACAGGATCCGGATCCGCCACCGCTTTTCCAGCAAGTCGACACCTGTGGCCAGCATTCCAAGGATCTGCTCCCTTCACAAACTCTCATATCGACTGATGATTCTAGGAGTTGACCTACCCCTCAATCACAATTTCATCATAATCTAGATGTAGAAACTCGCAAGAAGTACTCGATCAAAAGCCTGAGACAACAAAGACCTACATTGATAGGATCAATGTGGTTAGAAAAACAAAAAGTGACAAGTAGTCAAGAGGGGGGTTGAATGAACTATTGGTATTTTCAAATTTTCGAAACCTTTTAAAACAGTTTTACAAGCGCCTCGCTTAACTTAAATCTGAGTTACCAGATTTAAGGATCTCAGTTTAAATGCTGATTTCTTGGCTAACAAATATTGTGCGGAAAGAAGCCAATAAATCAGTGAACAGTAAAGCAGTAAACAAATGCGTTAAGTAAAAGTTAAAGGGACAAGAGTTTGTTTCTGGAAGTTCAGATATCAATATCCTACGTCTCCCCTTCTTCCTTTTCAGGAAGGATCCACTAGAAGGTTTGATGGTTACAGGCCTTCTGCAAACACCCGTTCACGCAAGAAACACTTAACGTGAACTCCTAGCTATCTCAAACACCAACAAGCAGTCGCAGCTGCTGTTTTAAAATACTTGATAAATCCTTTTCAAACGGATTTTGTGTAGCACGTTTGTTACAAACTCAATAATGAATGACAACAGTGAATACAATTCTATTGAGAATGTAAATCTTCTGGTTTATAAACAGAGAAATTCGATTCAACAAATGAACCAGAAGAGACTCGAATGTATTTTCTGTGAAAATCAACACTTGTGTTCTTCGAGTTTGTAAGATCTTTAGAATAATAGAATAGAAGCATTAAGCTCAGGAAAACAATGGAGACTTGGAATGGCAGAAAATCAGAGAGCTTCTTCAAATCAAATTCCAGCTATTTATACTCTTTGTCCTCCAATGGTCATTAAATTTCACCTAAGGAAATAAAATCCTTTTGAATAAATGTCCATCGCATATTCTGCTCCACTACACTGGTAAATTGCATTCCGTCAGAGCCAAATTGTCGCTTTTCATATTTGTGCAAACACCGTAAAACGACCTCTGTAAATGTGTACTATTTACCCAAAATAGTACCAACGTTGTCTCCTTAATTCCAGGCATATGTACGATTCAATCTTCACCATTGATTTGCTCCAATTCGATCTGTGATTACGTTTGAATCGATTCGCGTTTGTTCCTGAATGTACTCCATTGATTTCTCTCATCGTTGTTAAGGAAGTTGCAGCTAAAATATGCTTGAAAGTGCAACGACTGGGTGATTTAAACACTTGAATAATACCAGCAGCTGAAAGCTAACCAACGACTGAATGAGCGCATATACCAAACGTTGTCGTTTCAACTTATCCAAACGACGTAGTTTAGCTATCATAAAAATGGTTACGGCTGATAACACCATGTGATAATCTTCACCAACGACTGAGTATACTTCCTTCTGAAATAATCACCCAACTGCTGAATACTTACCATCGACTGATTATACCAACGGCTGATTATACCAACGGCTGATTATAAAACGGCTGATTATACCAACCCTTGATCAATCATCTGAAATTTCACTACTGCTGAAATAACAACCCAATACCAGAAACTGATAACTTCGTGCAAATTCATCCTCTGAAATATTCTTGAATACCAAGATCTGATATCTAACAACTGAAATATTCACACCAATTTTCTGACTTCTTCTACTCAAAAACTGACATTCGAATATGCGAAGTTGTTGACTGCATCGACTGATTGTCCAGTAGTAACTTGTCTTATTTTGTTATCACCAAAACTAATAAATTTTATCTTAACATACCCTCGTTCAGACTTTCCAAGTGGTTACCATTTGTCGAGTGGATTAATTCCAAGGTCTTGGTTGAGTTGAACCGAATGTTCACAGTTTGAGTTGAACCGAATGTTCACAGTTTGAGTTGAACCGAATGTTCACAGTTTGAGTTGAACCAAATGTTCGCTGTTTGATTTTAATCGAATGTTCACTGTTTTGTTCAAATCAAACTCTATCCCTCAATCTATAAATATGGCAATGAGGAGACACTTTCAATATTGAGAAAGAAAAACACCAAAAGCTATTCAGCAAACTCCTCCCCTCTCCCTTCTTCCCTCGCTGTCGCTTCTGCCGTCGCCGCCCGCCGCCGACGCTGCCGCTGTCCGCCGCCGCCGTCGGAATTTGTTCCGACCATCTCGGCGAGGAGATTCCGTCAGTGAAATTTTCGTCGGTGTTCTAGTGCAAACTGGCGAAGGAGTTGAGATTCTGGTCGTGGATCGGATCAGGCGTCGATCCAGCCGTTCAACCGTTGAAGTGCCAATTCCCTCGTGGAATTGGTCGGAGCTAGGCGTCTAGACGCCATCAAGGTACCTTCTGAACATTCTATGAATGTTTTGATTATTGTATAGGTGTATTGATCGTTCTCGAGCTCCAATTTTTAAATTCTTTCGCTGCGCCAACAACAACAACAAACGATAAGCCAAAGGACCGATCCTTTCCACAATCTCATAAGGTTCAACATAACGAGGAGCTAATTTTCCCTTATGTCCAAATATCATAACACTTCTGAAAGGAGAAACTTTCAAAGAACACTCGATCACCAATCTGAAAGTCTAAAGGCCTACACCTTCGGTTTTCATAACTAGCATGGCGATCTTGTGTAGCCTTCATACATTGTCGAATTAGATCAACCTGATCTCTCATATGCTGCACAAATTCAGGAGAAGACACTGCTTCTGCCCCACTTCTTCCCAACAAATTGGCGACCTGCACTTCCTACAATACAATGCTTCGAATAGTGTCATTCCAATCATTACTTGGTAGCTGTTATTGTACGAAAATTCCACCAATGACAGCGATTCCTACCAGCTACCACCGCCTGATCTCTCATATGCTGCACAAATTCAGGAGAAGACACTGCTTCTGCCCCACTTCTTCCCAACAAATTGGCGACCTGCACTTCCTACAATACAATGCTTCGAATAGTGTCATTCCAATCATTACTTGGTAGCTGTTATTGTACGAAAATTCCACCAATGACAGCGATTCCTACCAGCTACCACCGAAATCCATCACAACCGCTCGCAACATATCCTCCAAGGTTGTATAGTTCTCTCAGATTGGCCATCGTTTTGGGGATGGTAGGCTGTAGTCATAGCCAATCTGACGCCTAAAGCTTCTTGTAAACTCTTCCAAAATCTTGAAGTGAACCTCGGGTCTCGGTCTGAAACAATAGATACAGGCAATCCATGCAATCGAACTACGAAATCGATGTACAGTTTCGCCTTTTTCTTCAACGAATTCGTCATATTGTAGGGAATGAAGTGAGCTGATTTCAAAAGTCTATCAATTACTACCCAAACAGCATCACATTCTCGGTTGGAACGAGGCAAATGGGTCACAAATCCATAGTTACATGCTCCAATTCCATTGGGGCACCTCTAAACTCAGTAATAGTCCATCGGGTCTCATCTTCTCTGCCTTAACTTGCTGACAATTTAAACAACGAGCAACAAACTCAGCAATATCTTTCTTCAAACCTGCCCACCAATAGTACGGTTTTAAGGCATGGTAAATCTTCTTTGCAAATGGGTCACAAATCCATAGTTACATGCTCCAATTCCATTGGGGCACCTCTAAACTCAGTAATAGTCCATCGGGTCTCATCTTCTCTGCCTTAACTTGCTGACAATTTAAACAACGAGCAACAAACTCAGCAATATCTTTCTTCAAACCTGCCCACCAATAGTACGGTTTTAAGGCATGGTAAATCTTCTTTGCACCAGGATGGACACTATAACGACTACAGTGAGCTTCTCTTAAGATCATTTCCCTCAAATCGATCAATTTGGGCACTGCTAACCTGCCCCTAAGTCTCAAACAACCATCAGGTGTAACAGAATAATCCTCCAGCTCACCTGATTGAGTTTTCAGCTTCAACTCATGGAAATATGAGCCAGTTCTCTGGGCTGCCCTAATATCCGAAACAATCTGTGGCTCGACTTGAAAAGATGAAACCACTACGTAATCATCACCTGGGTAGAAACGCCAACTAGTAGTGCTTAGATGCTCATGATTCTTAGAGATATTTACTGATGCAAACATCGACACTTGAGCTTTCCTGCTAAGTGCATCAACAACTTCATTTACTTCCCAGGTTGATACTGAATCTCGCAATCAAAATCCTTAAGCAGCTCCATCCATCTACGCTGCCACATATTCAAGTCGGACTGGGAGAAGAGGTACCGAAGACTCTTGTGGTCAGTATACACCACAAACTGTTCGCCATAGAGATAGTGACGCCAAATTTTCAACGCAAAGACAACGGCTACCAACTCCAAGTCATGAACTGAGTATTGAGTCTCATGAGGTTTCAACTGACAAGAAGCATACACAATGACTCGACCATTCTGCCCAATCCACTAAGAGAATCATCAGAACATACCACAAAACCCCCTAAACCTGAAGGTAAAAAAGCCAACACTAGCGCTGTAGTTAGCTTCCCCTTGAGCGATTGAAAGCTATTCTTTCATTCCTCCGTCCAAACAAATCTCTTGTCCTTATGGGTCAGTTGCGTCATAAGCTTAGCTATACTAGAAAATCCTTCAATGAAGCGTTGATAATAGCTAGCCAATCCCAAAAAGCTACGAATCTTCGAGATGTTCTTGGGAATCCCAGTTCACTACAGCCTCTACCTTATTGGGATCAATGGATAACCCTTCAGCCGAAATTACATGACCCAGAAACACTACTCTGTCCAACCAAATCTCGCATTTAGAGAACTTGGCATACAACTGTGACTCTCGAAGTGTTTGGAGGACCAGCTCGGCTCTATTCTTCTCGTGAAGAGCCATTGTGTGCTTTCTTGTTCGCTTGATCCATTCAGACACCTTATCCAAACCATCAGCAAGCACACTATTAATCATTTATGATTCAGTTTACCCAAGGACTGAGATCCCTATGATGAACTGATTATAGCCGTGATCAGTGATCAGACGTGCACTTGATCAATGCTCTTGTATACGGCTCTGCACTTGAACACTTCTCTTGTACACTGCACTTGATCTGCGCTTGAGCCGTTCTGCACTTCAACATTATGCGGTTGAACTCTGCTCTTCTAAACACTCTGCGCTTGATCTTCGTGCTGCTCCTGCTCCAAGCCGATGAACCAGCTTGGTGTTCCCTGCACTTCTGGAAGTAAACTGTTGTACCAGCTTGGGCGTCCCCTTACTGTTCCAGCTAGATATCTTCGACCAGTCCAGCTCAGGCGTCCCCTCACTATTCCAGTTTGGATATCTTCATGTCTACTCCAGCCTAAGCAAGTTGCGCATGTCACGTAGAGCGTTAATAAAATAGTAGCAGATTTTGTGTGAATCAAAACTTAGATTCTGATTTATAGAAACAGATCCAACAATATCCCCTTTTTTGATTTACACAAAATCTGGATAAACATATGCAGGTATGTTTATGCTTGAAATTATTTCTCCCCCTTTTTGTGGGAATCAAAAAGGTTTTCGAAATGAAGTCTCCCCATTAATATTTAAAACAAAATCCCCCTAAACAGAGCATGGAGTTATTTTATTTTGAAAACTAAAGCAATTTTCAAGGGATGACATTTTGAAAAAATATGTGCATGAGATTTTTAAAACAGAATCTATGCTACTCAAAAGTTTCTCATTTATATAGACCAGAGGAGCAATAGAAGATTCAATTTACAAAATCTCTTCCATTTTTCCCTAAGGCTTAGCCTCGCCCAACCCTAGATATCTTGGCATCCACAGACCTCGCGCAATCTGTCAGCTAGTCTGAACAGATATTGCTGCAGCTTCCTTTCGAGAAACTGCTCTGCAATTCAATAGAAATTTCTCCCCCTATACATATAAAATGAGTTTTGAAAGCCTTAAAATTTTGTAGCATAGACAAGCTTTTGAACGACTATCAGAGAAGACAGAGTTTTAAAACCATTTAAAACTTTTAGAAAGAAAATGCACCATTCAAGAACAACCTGCTCTGATACCAATTGTTGGGATCAAAAAACATGGGTTGTTTGTGAGCTCTGCCACAACTCATGTAGGCTCTCACACAGCTTAAATACCAACCCCATAAGTTATGCGCATTTTAAGAAATTTAAGGAAGAAAACCAGCACACAACTTGTGAAACCAGATCGTCGTGAATATAGACCAACAGCTCTGCAAGCTGCTCCAGATTACCAGCTGCTCTGTGAGCTGGTTTAGAGCAAAAGATCTGGTTCCGTTAATCTTGAGCTGCAATAGCTTGGTGTTCTTGAATGTTAATGCACCGAGATACATATTGAGTAATGAATTAAAATCATACGGAATAACTCAAATTGGACTCTTATATTTGAAAGATCATTTACGGTTTTATCCATAATAAACAAGCATGCTATGCGTATGAATGTAAGTGCGGAAAACAGTAAAGAAAATACGTTACAATTTGTTTATGGAAGTTCGGAGCTGAATCTCCTACGTCTCCCCTTCTTCCGCAATCGGAAAGGATTCAACTAGAAGGCTTTGATTACAGCGACCCCTCGCTACAACCCACTCCTACGACCAGCAGCCGCAAGAACTCCTAGCCACACCACTACACACTAAACCCGCAAGCTATGTGTCTAACTTCACTTCTTTACTGCCTCAGTGAGAAAGGCTACACACACTTTTTTAACGTATCAGTGTAAAAGACAACTAGACATGTTTGACGTCTCTGTCCAAAGACTACAATGGACAGTTTTTAATTTGATTCACTCAACTAATCTAATCATCTCTTTAAAATATATGTGAGTGAATCGTGTTTGAGATTACAATGTATACTCAGTCTCTCAAAGATATAATCTCACTCACTAGGAAGTGCTCCTGTCCGAGCTGGTTTTCTGTTATCTTCCCATGGTTGTGCTTTCTTCTGTTTTTCAGTTTTTTGTTTGCACAACACTTTTCTCTCTCTGTTTTTTTTAGCATGTCATAATTCTGTGCTTTGCGCCTGATGTATAAAGCCTCTTAGCAAATTTGTCCGTTGGACATAAAGTTGTAGCCGTTCTGAAAAGTCTTCTGACGTATTTGTACTTTGCGTCATTTGGCTTTTAATGCGTTGAAGGCTTTATTTGACTTGAGCTCTTTTCATCGGAGATTCTGTAGCCTTTGCTAACATCGAGCACTGTTTGCTTGTACCTGATGTGGACAAGACAAAACAAATCAATTTGAACCAATTAATTTGGTCTTCGTATGTTTGTATTCAAACTTCTTTGTTCGTCTAAGCTGGTCTGTCCAGATCTGGTTCCCCAGCTGGTATCTTCTTCAAGCTGGTTGCTTTTCATCTTTAATCTGTTCTTGAGCAATTCTACATCTGCGCTTCTTTTTGTCTGCAGCTGATCTTGTTCTGTTCTTTCCTACTCTTGAGCTGCTTCGAGGCTCTAAGTTTGTTCACCAGCTTTGCTCCATTCCCAGCTGGTCTCCTTCCAACTGGTTGATATATCTTTGAGATCAAACTTCTCACAGATATCATACGTCCAGCTGGTTTCTCTGCTCCGGGCAAGCTGCTTTAGCTGATCTTATAATTTTCTCTTTTTAGCTGCCCTTGACCTGTTCTAAGCCAGCTTGTTCATCATACTCAGCAGGTCGTTTCTTTGAGCTGGTTTCTCAGCTGGTTCCCTTCTAGCTAGTTGTTTCTTCCTTTATAGCAGCCTTCTGCTTACCCATAGCATCCAGCTGCTAGGACCTTGATCAGGTTTTCTCTTCCCTGATCTGGTTTACAAGCTCGGCTCTATTCTTCTCGTCAAGAGCCATTGTGTGCTTGCTTGTTCGCTTGATCCATTTAGGACCTGTTCTAAGCCAGCTTGTTCATCATACTCAGCAGGTCGTTTCTTTGAGCTGGTTTCTCAGCTGGTTCCCTTCTAGCTAGTTGTTTCTTCCTTTATAGCAGCCTTCTGCTTACCCATAGCATCCAGCTGCTAGGACCTTGATCAGGTTTTCTCTTCCCTGATCTGGTTTACAAGCTCGGCTCTATTCTTCTCGTCAAGAGCCATTGTGTGCTTGCTTGTTCGCTTGATCCATTTAGACAACTCATCCAAACCATCAGCAAGCACACTGTTAATCATCTCTGATTCAGTCTACCCAAGGACTGAGATCCCTATGATGAACTGATTATAGCCGTGCTCAGTGATCAGACGTGCACTTGATCACTGCTCTTGTATACGGCTTTGCACTTGAACACTTCTCTTGTACACTGCACTTGATCTGCGCTTGAGCCTTTCTGCACTTCAACATTCTGCGGTTGAACTCTGCTTTTCTAAAAACTCTGCGCTTGATCTTCGTGCTGCTCCTGCTCCAAGCTGGTGAACCAGCTTGGTGTTCCCTGCACTTCTGGAAGTAAACTGTTGTACCAGCTTGGGCGTCCCCTTACTGTTCCAGCTAGATATCTTCGACCAGTCCAGCTCAAGCGTCCCCTCACTGTTCCAGTTTGGATATCTTCATGTCTACTCCAGTCTAAGCAAGCTGTGCATGTGTAGAGCGTTAGTACAATAGTAGCAGATTTTGTGTGAATCAAAACTTAGATTCTGATCTGTAGAAACTGATCCAACAAAAAGGCACCGTAAAAGATGTTTTGTATCCATCTTTTTCATCAATTTTTATTTGGAAAAATCCAGATTTTAAATCGAATTTTGAAAATATTTTGGCTGAATGCAGTCTGTTGATTAGGTCTCTTTTGGATTGGATATCGAATCTATTGTAAAACTTTGTTCAGGGGTTTGTATTTTATGACTAGTCGTGGGACACCATGTTCTAATTCTGCTTGTTTAACTACGTAGAAAGCAGAACAACTCCATGGGGATTTGGATGGTCTTATGAGCTTTTTGGTTTAAAGGTATTGAATTTCATTTCGACAGTGTTTTAAGAATTCTTGGTTCATTTGAATTGTTCTAGATTTTGTTGGTATGTCCCTCTCTTTAAATCTTTTTCATATGGGAGTGAAACGATATGACTTTTTCTTTCCCAGAAGGAATTTGGAAGATCACTACAGATTTCGTGGGTTATGTGTGTTTCTAAATCACTGATTTTTTGTTTAATATTAGGTTGTGTCAATTGTTTTTTTTAGGTAAGGTATTTCCCCTTTTAAGGAGTTAATATGTTGTTTTTTTGCATTAATCATGTTGAGTTGTTTGAAAATGGAAGAATTTTGTAGTAAGAAGATTTCCTTTTGTTTAACAGGTGTTATAAAGGGGAAGAGAATAGTCTTGCATGGATTTTTGTAAAAACACCTTTATTACTGTTAGGGTTGATAAGAAAAGAAATATCACCTCAGGAGTTCAGGGAGAAGGGATGAATGAACTCCTTTTGATTTTGTTAAAAAATGTCCTTAAAATATTTTGCAAGCTTTCGGCCTTTATATGAGCTCAGTTACCAGCTCAGAGATTCTCAGCGTAATCTGTTGACTCGGGTAACAAATAAGTTTGTGCAGAAGAAACTCGACACAACAGTGAACTGATAAAATACGTAAACTATAAAATATTATGGACAAATATTTGTTTCTGGAAGTTCGGAGCTGAAACTCCTATGTCTCCCATACTTAATTTTTAGGAAGGATTTCCACTAGAAGACTTTTTTTAGAATACAAGGTATCCTAAGCCACTCATCTGGCAACACCACACTGAACTCCTAGTCTCCCAATACACCAGCACGTAGGCTGTGTTTTACAGTTTGTTCAGGCTTTCTCTAGAATAAGAATTTAGGTACAAAGCCAATTTATGTTTCAGCAACAAGCTGAACACTTATACAGAATAGAAGATAGATTTTGAGTTGCTGAAGTTCGTAGAGTTTTCTGTTTTGTGCTTGTAAATCGTTCATTTTCTACCCTACAGAATACTGATTGGCTTCTCCAATTTATACTCTTTGGATCCAACGGTAATAAATGTTACCAGTAGACATGTCGTATAGATCCAAAGGATTTGTCTGCAAAGTTTTTAATGCTAGTACTGTTCACGTACGTCTTGATTAAATTCTTTCCTCTTTTAGCATACATTCTGCCGTACTTAGTTGAAAACAGATCTCTGATATATCTGGAATTTGCTAAAGTAGTCCCAACGAATACAAAGAGATCCTGAGAAGTCGACACATCAAATCAAGTTGATTGTTGTATACGATACCTCAAAATCGAGCTGATTTCCGCTTATTTCCAATCTAAAATCTCTTTAGCTGAGTTGTCTTTACTCAGCTTGGCTTCGATCTGATCTCTGTGCTTAACTGCTCTAGTCTGCTCTAAGCTGATCTGTTCGTCTCTTTGTTCTCCATTGTTCCAGATTGTAGTCTTTGATTATTTGATTCTCTGATCAGATCGCGGTATGTAGGACTGTTGTACTGAACCAATTTTGCTCTGATCTGGTTTGTCTGATCTGGTCTCTCAGCTGATCTTATATCACACTTCTCGCTCTCTGTAGATATGTTCCAGCTGGTTTATCCGAGCTGGTCTGTTAGCGGATCTGATACAAAGTTCACTCTACCTGTTCTGTCCAGATTCTCTGTACTTCTACTCTGGTATGATCTGATTCTGTTATTCTTTCAACTGATAAGCTGATCAGATTCTTTCTGCACTTCTAATCTGATCTAATTCTGTTTTGTTCTTTCGAGCTGGTTTGTCCTCAACCAGCTTAGCTAAAATATCTGAGGTGGTTTTTCCTTAACCAGCTTAGTTCCGATATAAAATCTCTGAGCTGGTTTGTCCTTAACTAGCTTGGTTCCGATCTAAAATCTCTGAGCTTCTTTGTCCTTAACCAGCTTGGTTCCGATCTGATATGAATAATAAATGCATTAAGCTCCATCCCGAACTGGTCGATTATTCTCTGAGCTGATTGATTAGTCTCTTTTGTCTACACCAAACTTAAGTTCTCCATCAATTTCCCCATTTTTGGTGATAACAAAACTTGTGAATAAAAAGATATTTTATTAAACTTGTAAAAAAATTTACGATACACTCAGATTTACAAAAGAAACATAGATCTAAGACTCAAAGAAGAAGTCTCTTTTTTACTGCTACCGCATTCCCCCTTTTTGGCATCACGGAGTTCCTTAAGGCAATTTACCATCTCAGCAAGCGATCTAACCGAGGTCATCTCAGCTGCAAAATACGGATGGCTTTCATCAATTTTATGGACAAGATTAGCTTTCAATGCTAACTGAGAAGTGTTGACGGTGGCCACCACCTCATCCATCTTTCTGTAGAATACTTGCCTGAATAGTTCAGATTCGTATTTTAAATACGTCTGGTCATCCGCATCTATGTAATGGAGGATTCCAAGGATTCAACGACTCTCTTCATCGATGTAAATTCAGATACAATGTCAAAATCTGTCGGGGTACTTGTAGAAATAGGCTATGGACCAGCTTGGGCAAAATCTGATGCTGCTTCCATATTGGCTCGCTGTTCTTTATACTGTACAATTGCTAGACCTGAAGAATCGGGAACCTGATGTTCCTTATTATCATTTGAATTGGAAGAATAAATATAAATCCCTGAATCTGTTGGACTGGATAGGATAGGGTCATCGTGAGCCTGATGCTCATCTGTAGTAATCGTCTGCCTTTCCACTGGAGTTGGTTGCTCCAAAGAATATTTGGCTTAAGCTTCTTCCACAAAAAAATATTGGACAACTGGTGGAAGCTCCTCAACCGCAATAAACTCCTGAGCCGGTTGCTCAATCATCGCTTGCTCTGCTTCCTTAGCTGTGGAAGTGGTTCGTAGCCTTAACAAGGGGTGCATGCCTCAGCCCAGATGATTTCTGGGATATAATCGAAAGAGAAGTTCCCCGAGGATGAGGATTCGGGAACCAGAATCGGTAGACCAGCTTGAAACCGCTGAAACCTATACTGCTTCATGATCTGCTTGAGCTCTCTTTCTAAAAAGCGAAAACACATATGATCATAATTAGCAGAAGGTGCAGATTTTTCAAATTATGCCCTATGCTTTCCTACCGCGTCTTGTAACTGCTCTTCATACAATATGTACAGGACCAGCAACCTCCGCTGTAGTAATTCAGAGACCTTCTCTATCTCAGCCCACAAAACGAATTCATCTTCTAGTTTATCCATGTTGTTGATGAGTGTCATCGACGTGATTGAGTTGTGACTCACCTCAGTCCGGGAGTGTACCCATTTTTTAGAGGACATGGCTTCCCAAGTAGATTGAACTACCAGTAAGCAGTGCTCTTCAACAGGGTCAGCCGACAAAGGCTTCCAGTACTTCTTTGCCCTTTGCAGCAGGGTCAATCTTTTGTAGGAAATGGGCTAAATTAATTTCTCTTATCTCCACGGGGGAAAATACCATTCCACTCCCATAACTGGTTGATTGCTGGCTTGTTCAGTAGATGGCCGAACTTGCAGAGGAAGATATTTGGACACTTCCTTCTCCATAGCTGAGTCTATAGCAGAAATAGTAGAGATAGGTTTCACCTAGCTTGGTTCTTTCGTCCGCTGTTTCTTCATAATCTTCGGTTGTAACAACAAGGCTTTAGACCCAGAAGTAGATGGTGCAATAACCATTTTGCGCTTGGAGGCTTGGTCACCTAGTCTGGCTACCACTAACTTTGCCAGAGGGCACTCGTCTGCGTCTGAGCTGGTCTCAGAAAGCGATTGAGCTGGAGGAGCTGTGCTCCCTACCACTAACTTCTTCTTCACCTGATTCTCCTTCTTCGGCTCGGCAGCTGTATCTACCTTATCCACAGAAGCTTTGCTCGCCTGACCAGATTTGGAAGCATCTTGGTTCTTCTTTAGGTAAGTGGGAACAGACTTGGTTTTCAACACTTTGAGGGGATGCAGAGCCACGGACTCCGCAAGGTCTACCTTTACCAGCTTTTCCAGTAGGAAGCTAAGGTGCATGGCGTACCCCTGAGATTGTTTCCCAGGCGATGAAACCATTGCAACTAGGGTTTGAAATTGCACGTGCGCCCAGTTTATTTTTAGTTTGGCGCTGATCGCCACCATCATGGCAAACCTCTCTGTAGTCACAACATCGAAAGAACCAGCCTTGGCACTCAGCGAATTTTCCACAATATCATGCAGTAGCTAGTATTCCACCTTCATATCCTTCTTCTTGCTTGAAGGTTTGAACAGAACACCAGTAGCGGAAAACAAAACCTTCATATCGGCCACTACTTGGGCCGGAAGCTCAGAGAAACTGAGTACCCCCTACTTGGGTAGATGAAACGTCTCAAAGAATACGGCCTGAGTTATGAACATTTTCCTATGTGCCACGGTGCTGACAATTGTCTGCTATGACTGTAGCATTAGCGAAAAAATGATTTAGAGCCTCCTAAAACACCGATTCAGAAACCACCAAAAACACTCGAAGCCCTGATTTCTCCAGAGATTGAATATTCTGACCATTCTTGCATTGTCCATGCTCAGCACTGAGTCGAAGTTAACCTATAGAGCGTTGAAAACAAAGCAATCCATCTAAAATGTAGAGATTTAGTGGATTTGAGTGAATATAGTGTTGAAAGAAACTGCATAACAGCTGCGAGAATGCTAGATTTTGTACAAACGTACTGAGGGGAGAGGGGAGAGGGGAGATGAAGGGTTTATCGTGTACGAACGATGAGAGAGAATAATGTAGTGGACACGTGTCATTATAGTATTTGAAAAACATTTTGAAATGTTTTAGATAATGACCATCCGATTTTAAAAAGAATTTAAAAAGACAAAATGATCTCAACCGTTCGATATTTGCTGTACCAGCACGGAATATTAATTCAAACACATTGATAATATCTCATTGTATTTGTCCTTAAGCTGGATCAGATCAGCACAGAGATCACCATCTCGAGACATTCAGTGGACTTTTGTTCTTATCTGTGTGAATTTCTTTTTTTCCCCTGAACAAGAGCTTACAGAACATTAATAAGACATATCTAAGAGATCTAAAATGTTTTTAAATTAAGAAAACTTAGCGTCCGGTAGAGGTGAAGATATCAGCTACTTGCTGATCTGTTGGAACATGCTCCAGCCGGATGTCCTTTTTCAGCGCATTTTCTTTTATGAAGTGATGCCTTATGTCAATATGCTTGGTCCTTGAATGCAGCACAGGATTCTGAGTGATGGCTGTGAGGAATCAGATTTCTAAATTAGTGATTAATCGGATTTTGGGATTAGATTAGTCACGGAAATTAAGAATTTCGAATTCTGGAATTTCGAATTTTTGGAGAAATATGATTTGGGAAAATTCAGATCTCTAGTGGGAGTTGTCCATATTTTAGTTCGGGTGAAATCTAGTTGAGAAATGATGTTGAATTGATCGAATTTTAATAGAGATCTGGTCCCCTCTGTGTTAGTGTGTTTTGCCGTGAGAAGAAGGTAAAACGCTGCGTTTTGGTGAGATCTGGTTTGTCGAGAATGGCGCGGAAATGAATATGCTATTCTTTCGAATTTCAGATGTCAACGTGGGTCAACGCATTTGGAAGTGGCAAGAGATCTGTTAGCGCTAGCGTGTGACGTAAGCAGATCTCATGTTGGTCAACTATGGTGTTGACTGCTGGAAAGTGATCGCGTTCATAGGAGAGATCTGGTTTCGCGTGAGAGATCTGGTAGCGTTAGCGTGTTACATGAGATGGTGACACGTGTTGGTCAACATGTTAGAGTTGACGTCTGATTGTGAGAATTAGCGTTGTCAAGGATTAGAGATCTGTTTTGAGATACGACGTCGTTTAGTTTAATGCGCAAGCGTTGTGGTTTAGCGCTGAGATCTGTTTTATTAGAACGTCTTCGTTTTTATCCTTACCGTTGATTGTGAGATCTGTTTTAGTGTTAGCGCTGAGACCTGTTGTGTGAGCGCTAAGATCTGTTTTGAGTAATGCGTCGTCATTTTGGAGTCCTCAGCGTTTAGCGTGTTTTGTATTGCACGAGCGAGAGATCTGGTGGTTGTGAGCGCTGGATTGTGAAATCTATTTGGCGATATTTGCGTTGCAGAGATCTGTTTTTGTCGGTGTTTGATTTAGACAGTAGCCATTGAATTGAGGAATAAATAGAAGTGTTGAATTACACTTAGAATATTTCTCAACCCGTCATTTCTTATCTTCTCTGTCGAAACCCTCGACTTGCTACTGTTCACCGTAGCTTTCCATCGCCGATTCCCGTCGCTTCCAACCTCTGTTTTTGATAATCAGTGTGTTGAATGATTGAGTTACATTCTGTTTTACGTATTGATTTTTTATGCATTGTTTATTGGATATTGAATTGGCATACATGCATACATATTGAGCCTTTGACAGATTAATTGGATGACCTGATTGGGTGCCACGTTGTGACTGGCCGACTGATGAGTTGTGCTTGAAAAGTCCAACGCTATCATCGGAGTGGTGACTACCGGATTCGAGTGTCTACCACCGAGCTGTGATGGGCTGACGGGCCTCGACGATCACGGACCGATGATTTCCACCGGCTGATTGGCTGTGCGTGGTGTAGTGGCTTGATTTGAATTTCCAGTTGTTGGACTGGTCTAGCTATCCGATTCTTTGATAGCTCTCATGCATTCATGACATTGATTTATAGCATGTTGTATGTTTAGCTGTTCTGATAGATCTTCGTACTGAGACTTGACCTCATATTTGTCTTCCTGCTTTTGTTGTCTTGGGTCTGCGTTACCCATTTGCAGGATCTTCAGGTAGCCAGGCTGGACAGAGTGGAGGTTCAGCTGGTCGATCCCCTTTCCCATGAGTCCCAGTTATATTTATGATATGTACTGAACGGGGGATGCCCCGTGTTGCTGTGTATTGGGGATATGTATTTTGATTTGAATTGTAGTTGCTACCTGTTTGTATAAGTTGAGTTAACTTATATTTTGATTATCGATATTTTGAATGTATGTTTTTAGTTCAGGCCCAAATGATTTCAAAAAATTTTTAAGCCCTGATTTTAGCTTCCGTGTTTATGCGTTTATTATGTGTTAATTGCGAGTAATTAGCACGGGGCCTGACATTTTTGGTATCAGAGCTTAAACTGGGATAAGCTCGATTTCTTTTGATCACACTCGAGTCTAGGCACAGAGTTTTGATTTGATTTTTGATTGACTCTGTGACTTATGTGATTATTATCTGCCTTGATGTTATATCTGTTGTTAGCCTTACCTCTAGACTTGTGTAGATGCCGCCGAGAAGAGGTAGATCTAGACGTTCCGCCGAGGGGTCTAGGGCTCCAGATAGTGATGAGGATGTTCATCGGGTGGATGATGTGACTCGACGGATTGGTGAGATGGAACTAGTTTTAGCTTGATTTCAGCGTACGAACCCTCCAACTTTTGCTGCTACTGAGGGTGGTGCCAAGGCTGAGGCTTGGCTAGTCCAGATGGAGGAGCTGTTTGATACCTTGGATTACGCTCCGGAAAAGAGATTGAAGTTAGCAGTGCTGCAGCTGCGGGATGACGCGCAGCGCTGGTGGAGAGGTACTTCTAGGATGCTTCATGATAGTGGAGCAGTGATCACCTGGGAGAGTTTTTGTGAAGCGTTTCGTCAGGAGTATACCCCGGAGTCCTACTTTGCCAGCCGAGAACGAGAGTTCGACAATCTAAAGCAGGGTAACATGCGAGTGGCCGAGTATGCGAGGCAGTTTTATGCGCTTTTGGTGTACATGCCACATGTAGCGAACCAAGAGCGGACAAAGAGGAACAAATTCTTGAAGGGCTTGAGACCTGATCTTTACCGGATGGTGTTGTCTGGGTCCCCAGCGACCTTTATGGAAGCTGTGAACAATGCGGTTGATATTGAGGATAGTTTGATGGATCCCGAGGCTCCGGTGCATCAGACGACTGGACGTGCTTCTCAGCCAGCACAGGCGGTGTCGCAGTCGTATCAGTCTCCTCAGGGGTCACAGCAGTCGAGTCGCCAGCAGTTCCGACCTCGAGGGAAGCAATTCAAGAAGAAGGGCCACTCGAGTTCCTCTGGATCCGTGAGTTCTAGTTCTGGCAGCGGTTCTGGCAGTGGTTCTGGCGGAGGATTTTGTGCACAGTGCGGAGGGAGACACGAGACTTTGCAGTGTCGTTGAGTTAGAGGACTTTGCCATCTTTGTGGTCAGCCGGGACATTTCGCTAGGGCGTTCCTTCGATAGGAGGGCGGTCTTCTGGACAGTCGCAGCAGGGTTCCGCTAGTGGTTCTTCGCAGCGACAGCAATCTTTCTCTCAGTCTCAGCGATCAGGATTTCAGCCTCGTGAGCCATCTAGGTTTGGAGGACCTTCCCGACCTCAGTTTCAGATTACCCAGCAGGCTCAGGCGAATGCTTTGAACAGAGAGCAGGCTGAGGAGACGCCTCGCATGGTGATCGGAGGTACATGCTTTATATTTGATTATCCT
>KV001285.1:1501-21007 GCA_001598015.1 Dorcoceras hygrometricum | reverse complement strand
GACGAAGTTGAGCTGGATTCTGCCTTGAGCTATGTCGAATATCCGGTGCAGATTCTGGATAGGAAGGAGAAGCAGCTGAAGAAATAAGATAATTCCGTTGGTGATGGTCCAATGGAGCAAGTATGGCCGAGAAGAAGCAACCTGGGAAGTTGAGGAGAAGATGAGACAAGACTGGCCTCATCTGTTTGAGCACTGATCGTGCGTAATTTTTCCAGGTTAAATTTCTGGTTTTAGCTTCGAATTTGAGTAGATTTTGTACTGGTTTGAATGTTTGATTGTTTCTGCCTTGGTTTGTCTTTGATTTCGAGGACGAAATCTATTAAGGTGGGGAGAATGTGAGGAATCAGATTTCTAAATTAGTGATTAATCGGATTTTGGGATTATATTAGTCACGGAAATTAAGAATTTCGAATTCTGGAATTTCGAATTTTTGGTGAAATCTGATTTGGGAAAATTCAGATCTCTAGTGGGAGTTGTCCATATTTTAGTTCGGGTGAAATCTGGTTGAGAAATGATGTTGAATTGATCGAATTTTAATAGAGATCTGGTCCCCTGTGTGTTAGTGTGTTTTGCCGCGAGAAGAAGGTAAAACGCTGTGTTTTGGTGAGATCTGGTTTGTCGAGAATGGTGCGGAAATGAATATGCTATTCTTTCGAATTTCAGATGTCAACGCGGGTCAACGCATTTGGAAGTGGCAAGAGATCTGTTAGCGCTAGCGTGTGACGTAAGCAGATCTCATGTTGGTCAACTGTGGTGTTGATTGCTGGAAAGTGATCGCGTTCATAGGAGAGATCTGGTTTCGCGTGAGAGATCTGGTAGCGTTAGCGTGTTACATGAGATGGTGACACGTGTTGGTCAACATGTTAGAGTTGACGTCTGATTGTGAGAATTAGCGTTGTCAAGGAGTAGAGATCTGTTTTGAGATACGGCGTCGTTTAGTTTAATGCGCAAGCGTTGTGGTTTAGCGCTGAGATCTGTTTTATTAGAACGTCGTCGTTTTTATCCTTAGCGTTGATTGTGAGATCTGTTTTAGTGTTAGCGCTGAGACCTGTTGTGTGAGCGCTAAGATCTGTTTTGAGTAATGCGTCGTCATTTTGGAGTCCTCAGCGTTTAGCGTGTTTTGTATTGCACGAGCGAGAGATCTGGTGGTTGTGAGCGCTGGATTGTGAAATCTATTTGGCGATATTTGCGTTGCAGAGATCTGTTTTTGTCGGTGTTTGATTTAGACAGTAGCCATTGAATTGAGGAATAAATAGAAGTGTCGAATTACACTTAGAATATTTCTCAACCCGTCATTTCTTATCTTCTCTGTCGAAACCCTCGACTTGCTACTGTTCACCGTAGCTTTCCATCGCCGATTCCCGTCGCTTCCAACCTCTGTTTTTGATAATCTTGGTGGCGCTGGACTCCCCTAGCTTAGCTCTTTCGTTTGCTACCCATTAGAGATCCTGAATCAGCGTTGGAGGAAGAACGCGAAGTGTCTGTGTCTTCGTGCTGTGAGATCTGTGCTCCTCCTGCTAGTTTAAACTTCTGGGTAAGCCTTTCTCGTAGATTTGAGCTCGGTATTTGTAGTTATTACCTGCGTAGCTAGGCAGATCTTGTGTTGAGTCCTGGCCGTAGGTGTGTAAGAGTGAACGTTTAGATTTGAGCTAAGATATGAGCTAACTTGCACAGATTTCAGTTCCAGGAAGCTTGCTGCTATGAATTTCGAACCAGGTGAAAGCTGGTTGCCTCGGCCGTGAGTTCTGCCTTGCTTTGAGTAATCTGTGAGGTAGAAATTGTTGAATTGAGGTACGAATTGAGCATCCCTTAGCAGCTTTAGGCGTGAACATGCTGTGGTTGATGTTGTGAACCTTACTGCCGTGATTTACGTGAATCAGTGTGTTGAATGATTGAGTTACATTCTGTTTTACGTATTGATTTTTTATGCATTGTTTATTGGATATTGAATTGGCATACATGCATACATATTGAGCCTTTGACAGATTGATTGGATGACCTGATTGGGTGCCACGTTGTGACTGGCCGACTGATGAGTTGTGCTTGAAAAGTCCAACGCTATCATCGGAGTGGTGACTACCGGATTCGAGTGTCTACCACCGAGCTGTGATGGGCTGACGGGCCTCGAAGATCACGGACCGATGATTTCCACCGGCTGATTGGCTGTGCGTGGTGTAGTGGCTTGATTTGAATTTCCAGTTGTTGGACTGGTCTAGCTATCCGATTCTTTGATAGCCCTCATGCATTCATGACATTGATTTATAGCATGTTGTATGTTTAGCTGTTTTGATAGCTCTTCGTACTGAGGCTTGACCTCGTATTTGTCTTCCTGCTTTTGTTGTCTTGGGTCTGCGTTACCCATTTGCAGGATCTTCGGGTAGCCAGGCTGGACAGAGTGGAGGTTCAGCTGATCGATCCCCTTTCCCATGAGTCCCAGTTATATTTATGATATGTACTGAACTGGGGGATGCCCCGTGTTGCTGTGTATTGGGAATATGTATTTCGATTTGAATTGTAGTTGCTACCTGTTTGTATAAGTTGAGTTAACTTATATTTTGATTATCGATATTTTGAATGCATGTTTTTACGTTCAGGCCCAAATGATTTAAAAAAATTTTTAAGCCCTGATTTTAGCTTCCGTGCTTATGCGTTTATTATGTGTTAATTGCGAGTAATTAGCACGGGACCTGACAATGGCTATCTCGCTCGTGTTGTCGCAAAATATGGGTGCCTTAGTTGCATCAACACCGTAGTCCCTCAGCTTTTGTTGTATCCATATGTTATGAGAAAACTGCTAAGTACCCGGCCTCAACTGTGGACGTGGTGATGGATGTCTGCTTTTGCTAAACCAGGAGATTAATCTGTCACCCAAGAATTGACAAGTTCCACTTGTGCTACGCCGATCAATCTTGCAACCTGCGTAATCTATATGGCATTACCAGCTTCATCTTTGTCCAGCTTGATGGAAGAACTCAACGGGGTAGCTGCTGAAGAGCATTTTCCATCGTGAACTTCTTCAGAAGTTATTTGTATACTTTGCTTGATTGATGAAGATTCTATCTTCAAGCTTCTTCACTTGTAATACGAGGAAAAATGTCAGCGCCCCCATCATGCTCATCTTGAAATTATCCTGCATCAGTTTGGAAAATTTTTCACACAGCATAGGATTAGTTGAACCAAAGATAATGCCGTCCGCATAAATTTGGACCAGTAAGATATGATTATTCTTAACAAATTTAAACAGCTTCTTATCTACTGAGCCAATAACAAATTCATGCTCAATCAAAAATTCGGACAAAGTATCATACCATGCTCTCGGTGCTTGTTTCAGACCATACAGAGCTTTATCCAGTTTATATACATAATCTGGTCTGGTATGATCTACGAAGCCAGGAGGCTGTGCAACATACACTTCCTCATTTAGGATTCTGTTTAAGAAGGCACTTTCAACACCCATTTGATAAACTTTAAAATTTTAAAAAGCAGCTAATACAAGAAATATGCGAATGGCTTCTAATCTAGCTAACGGTGCGAAAGATTCTTCAAAATTTATCCCTTCTTCTTGTCTGTAACCTTGTGCTACTAATCTGGCCTTATTTCTTAATACGTTTCCTTGTTCATCCAGTTTGTTCCTAATTACCCATTTAGTACCTATTATGTTCTGATTGGTAGGTATAGAAACTAAATGCCATACTTTGATACGTTCACATTGACTATGTTCTTCCTGCATAGCTTCTATCCAGCTTGGGTCAGCTAATGCCTCATCTATCTTCTTAGTTTATAAATGTGAGATGAATGCAGAGTTAAAATACTCTTCTATCATCTGGCCTCGTGTCCTAAGAGGTGTAGAAGGGTTAACGATGACCAGCTCGTGGATGATTTCTATTCCACTGGAAACCAGGTTTGTATGAGGATACTGCTTCGTGCCGAGTGTTGATGCCTACATCCTGTTCCCACTGCACTCCTGCTGGGTCTCCTTGGATATCTCCTGATATATTTTGGTCATAAACTTGCGCACGTTCTCCACCAGCTGGCACGCTATCTAGATTATCTTGCTCGCGATCTGGATCATCTTGTGCGCGATCTGGTTGTGCGTCGTGTAAACTGGCACTGTTTGGAACACCTGTTACTTGCTGGTCCTGCACTTGGTCAATGTTAGTCAAATCAATGGCTTTGATGTTACCTGGGACAACATCTTGCGCAACAGTTTGAATATCAGCGTTAGTAATTGGTGTGTCCAGTGTGTGCTGATCATCAGCTCGGTTTCTGGTCTGTGTCTCGTCTTCACTTGATTTCCATCTAGGTTGGTTGATTCCAGACGAATGCACAGTCGTTTAGGTTTGCAGCTATTGTAGATCGAAAGCTGTTCTCATCAAACACCACATGAGCTGATTCTTCAACAATCAGCATTCTATTGTTGAAGACGTGATACGCTCTGCTCACTGGTGAATATCCTAGAAAGATTCCTGCATCATATTTAACATCGAAAGCTTTTAGATGATTTTTGCCATTGTTGTGAATGAAGCATCTGTATCCAAACACCTTGAAAAATGAAATATCAGGTTTCTTGCCGTTCCAGATCTCATATGTACACCATGATTTTTATTAATCATTGATCTGTTCTGAGTGTAGCAAGTTGTGTTAACTGCTTCTGCACAAAACTTTTTAGAAATTCCTGAATCAGCAATCATAGTTGTAGCATCTTCTTTTAAAGTTATATTTCTATGCTCAGTTAACCCGTTCTGCTGAGCTGTTCTAGCTGCTGAAAGCTCATGCTTGATTCCAGTGTCATCCAGATAAGAGGATAGTCTATAATTTAAAAATTTAGTTCCTCTATACTTCTAATCCGGTTGACGCTCAAGATTGTCATTTTGTAAATGTTTTAAAAGTTTGATCAACTGTTCGGCGGTTTGATCTTTCGATTTGTAAAATACCTCCCAAGTGAATTTTGATCAACAACTACAAGGGTGTATTTCATTCTCCCTAAGTTGGTTATGAGTATAGGACCAAAAAGATCCGTATGTAAAATCTCTAAGCTTTGGGAGGTTTTGTTACTGCCTTTCTTTTTAAAAGTAGATTGAATGTGCTTTCCCAGCTGACAAGCTGAACAAATCTTGTCTTTTGAAAAGTTTATTTTGGGAAAACCACTAACTCACGCTTACTCAAATTTGCAAGTGTTTTAAAATTCAAATGATTCATCCGCTAATGCCATAGCCAGCTCTTAGAAGAGTCAGCTACTAGGCAGGTTTGCTTAGAATGTGGCTGATCTGACCAGTCAATTTTGTAGGTATTCCCAGATCTGTATCCTACTAACACGGTCAAACCTTTCAGTTTCTGAACTGTGCACGTGTGCTTTTGAAATTTAACAGAATAGTTACTGTCACACAACTGACTGATACTGATCAGATTGTAACACAAGTTCTCAACTATAACAACGTTGTTGACAGTAAATTTACCATGGGTAAGCTTACCCTTACCCACAGTGTTACCATTTGAATTATCTCCGAAAGGGATCTTAGGTCCACTGCATGTCCTGAGATCTGATAAAAACTTGGGGTTACCAGTCATGTGCCTCGCACATCCACTGTCCAGGTAGCATGTTGACTACTTCAATCCTGAGATCTGTTATTGTCAGGCCGGGTGCACAAAACAGAGATTATACACGCAATTCACATCTGTGGAAGCATTTAAAAGTGGCTAAAATTTTTCGCTTTGACCTGACTTAGAAAACATAATTTAAAGTACACTGATACTCAAAATATTGTTTTTACAACAACCGAAAAATCAATCAACAAACAAATAACAATACAAGCATCGAGCAACCAAAAACCATACGAACATCAACACGATACATTCCTCGGTGACGACTCTATTACATAATTATAAATATAAATAACTGGGACACTCTATCCACCTCTCGGGCCACCACCATCTGAGTCATCTCCCCGACCAACTAAGAAACCTGGGTAACCTGTACAACACACAGACAACCAAAACAACCAGCCCCAGAGGACAGGGGTCAAACCCCACTACGGAGAGCAAACTAAAACAGCAGGTAGATAGAACAAGTTATAAATTCTATGCGATGTATGAGAACAGGAAGATCAAAGGATCCAAGAGAACTGTACACAACTGGACATAAAAAATGGGAGTGGTCATCGAATATGTGAGAGAATGAGAGTTACCCAGCCGCTCGATCACACATGGTACCAGACCAATACAGAACAGAACAGGGATGGTCCCAACATCATGTGAGCGAATGGGAGCTACCTAGCCGCTCAATCACACGCAGTACCAGCACAAGCTATAACAGATAGGCCATAGGGCATGTGAGAGAATGGGAGCTACCTAGTCCCTCAATCAACGCACCCTGTCAACACGAGTCAGCTCAATAGCGAAAGACAACAGGTCATAGGTTCACATAACAGGCTGCTAGCATAGGATCGGAAGTAACAGAGCGTAACACATGACATGTGTGTATGCATAAGAACAGCTTGCAAGATAACACGTAACAGATCAGAGGCAAGCAATAGCATAAAACCACCATCATACACACTGCTCAAAATAACAGCACATGCTCATTTATACACGAGTCTATCTCAAAGCTGTAAATATAAGCTCACATCCGTACCTTAGCTTATTGCTACAATTACCACAACAGGGGTCCCGAGTAACTCAGATCTGAAACCTGATTAGCCAACAACAACAACAACTCAGGGACAGTAAGCACAGATATAAGCTCACATCCGTACCTTAGCTTATTGCTACAATTACCACAACAGGGGTCCCGAGTAACTCAGATCTGAAACCTGATTAGCCAACAACAACAACAACTCAGGGACAGTAAGCACAGAACTACGAACTGGGAGCCACCAGCTCAACCCAGCTCTACCCTACCCTTAGAACACGATAGCTGGCTCTAAACAAAGTATAAGGTAGGATCTAACACTTACTCGAAAGTACTACCTGAACGGAATAACCAATCGATCGGAACACGAACTGACAACGCACAGTAGCTTCTTCGCGTTCTTCTCCTAGCTCACCAAAGTCTTCAAAAGAGGTAGTAATGGAAGCGTCTTGGCAAGGGGAACTCAACGCTACCAATCTTGCTCCAATCGGAGTTGTATACCGCCGGCAATCGGAAGAAATAGACTACGGTGAACAGTAAGGGTTTCCCTACAGTAGAGAGTATGTTTACGGGGAGATATTTCTAATTGTTGGAAAACAATGGCGTACGTCTGGTCAAAGTCCGCTATATATACATAACTCAAGTCCCCAAATCTGATGAACAGTAGCTACCGACAACCTAGGGCTCAAAGCTGGTACCAACCCAGATCTGAGAACTACTCCAGATCGGACTCTATGCTATACCATATTTGGACTCGTCCAAACGACAACGCATAGGAGTCCCGCTCAAAACGCCAGTGCCATGTCCTCTCTCTCTCCTAGCTGGCATATACGATCCCTCGCATACATAAACCAGCTCATAACCAAATCTGTTTCTCACAACGGCGTCGCACCACAATCCAGCTTTCTGCTTAACCAGCTGCTCACACCCGCTAAACAGATCCAGTTTCCCCCAGATCTCACATCCAGAATAGATCACACGCACTATCCAGATTTGACTTCTCCAACCAGCTCAGATCTGATCGCACACACCTTCAGATCTTACATAAGCCGATTCCCATGAACCACGCCGGTCTACACTAAACCCTCGAACCAGGCCGGCTACAAAGTAAAATCACACAAACACAAGTGGAAGCTACTAAAAAGCGGGTAAAATTTTTGCTTTTGGCCTGACGGTTTAAAACAATATAATTTAAAATAGTACGATACTCAAAGTAATCCCAGTTTAACAACAAAACCAACAAAACAAAGGCTACAAGCCCACGACAAATAATACAGCATCAACATGTATCAGATACCTGGTAACAACCACAACCGAATGTAACAGACTACAACAAAAGCACAGGTCATCCCCTGGCTAACTGTACTGATACATATAAATATGCTATATGCTACTGGGATACTCTAAAACCACCACCTGGGGCACCTCCATCCGGGTTAGCTCCACGACCAGCTGGATAACATGAACAACAAAACAGGCAAGGAAAACAAACCAAGCCCCAGAGGGACATGGGGTGAAACCCCAGTACGGAGAGCAACTATAAACAGCAGTAAACAGCAAGAATAAAATGCAGATGCTATGCATGAGACCAGGGACAATAGCCGGAAGCTACAACCAAGGAAGGGAGCCAAAGAACTCAATGCACAGCTCAACAGAATCTGCAACAAACGGTGGCCACGGGGTGTGTTCAAAGTGTGGTAATGAGCCACTCTCCTTGACACTACACCCGAATACCAGATGCATCAAACAGCACGACCTGCCGTTGCCCAACTTATGAACTGTGGTAGTTAACCACTCGGTGCATAGGGGCTAACAAACCTAGCAGGGAGATGAGAGTGCGGTATCGCCGCTCGCCCTCGCATCCTGGTAATAAAACAGGGCAACAACAATCACTACACCCGAATACCAGATGCATCAAACAGCACGACCTGCCGTTGCCCAACTTATGAACTGTGGTAGTTAACCACTCGGTGCATAGGGGCTAACAAACCTAGCAGGGAGATGAGAGTGCGGTATCGCCGCTCGCCCTCGCATCCTGGTAATAAAACAGGGCAACAACAATGAAACAATGGCTGCAAAAGCTGAAATGAGATGATAATACGTGTATGCAACATGCTGGACAACAAGCATAAATCATATGCACAACAGCAATCACACCCAACAATAATCACGGCCATCTCATGAAACAGCAACTTCACAATTGCAATTATACACGACATCCATCAAACCAGCAACTACAAATTATCCAAGCCATACACTCGCTGCATTTACAAGCTCAACCCGTACCTTAATTCTGATTTACCCAACCAGATTCCTCAAAGGAACGTAGCAAGTCACGGCCTGCACAAAATCTGCCAAAATACACGGTGCATATATTTTAGGAAAATGCTAACACAAACTCACGGCCATCACACAATTTCTCACGGCTGGAAATTTGTTCACTCAAACCAGCGACTAATGTCAACCATACACCTTAACAGGGAGCTCAAAACAAGGCTAGGAACAAGATTTCCAAGCTAATTCAAAAAGCTACCTGAACGGCGAAATGCACGCACTAAAACAGCAACTTCGTGCTTTTGTTACAGCCAATGACAGCCTCAAAAAATGGTATGAAATGAAAGTGCTTGTCGAGAGGAGTCCAACGCTACCTCGAACGTGAAAAACGGTCGTCGTAATCGACGGGAAATAGCCGGAGAAGCTCACGGTGAACAGTACCCGAGGGTTTGAGCGAAGAATGAAAGTTGGGAGGAAAAATCACTAAGTATGGGATCTGTTCAAATAATCGAAGGCCAACACTTCTGATATAAATACACGCATGAAATCTGATTAATTAGCCACCGACAGAATTAGATTTCACAAGCCAACCAACGCATGCGCTACATTACACAAACCGCGGTGAAATCTGAACAACAAACTAAACGCTGGAAAATAGAGCTAACGCTAAAACGATGATGCACGCCACGGTGAAATCTGAAATGCTAATACCAAACGCTGGTGAAATCCGAAAACCACAAGCGCTAAAAGCTGATCGCTCCTTGCGGGAGGGATCTGGTCACACGCATGCTAACCACTAACCTTGCGCAACACTACGGTGGAATCTGATCGCTTACATTCAACACAAACACGCGGGGCAGATCTCACAACACACCGCGGCAGATTTCACCATAATAGCGCACAGATTACACCACACGCTACGGCCAGATCTCAACGCCTAGCGCAACAGATTTCACTACATGCTGCGGCCAGATTCCTCAAGGAGCTCGAATAGATTTCACCAACAAAACCGAGCAGATTTCACCAACAATTCAGATTTCTCACAAAATCAGATTTCAAACTCGAAAATTCCAAAATTTCCAGAATTGCTCTAAATGTGATTTCTGACCCGAAAATGCAAACGAAACCTTCAAACAGAAATCTGAACCACCAGAAATCTCAAAAATCCGATTAATTCCAACAATTAATCTTTTATTAATTTCAGGTCTCACATTTTTCCCCCACTAAAAAGGATTTCGTCCTCGAAATCATACAACAATTCTGAAAATACAACTCAGCAACAGAAAACCAAAACAGAAATTCGCCTAACACATGGCCAAGAGTTCAAGATAACTGAGCAAGCAAATAACAACAACTAGGAAAGAATTACAACCAAAGCTACAACTACTGGGAATCTAGCATAACAGCTACTCAAACAGATGCGGCCACTCGCGCTGCATCTTTTCCTCCAGCTCCCATGTAGCTTCTTCCCTACCATGCTTTCTCCATTGCACCATCACCAACGGAATGGTTTTATTCCTTAACTGTTTCTCTTCTCTGCAAGGGATATTCCTGATAACTCAACGTCTGATCTAGCTCAACCTCGTCAGTTCTAAGCACATGAGACGGATCTGGCTCGTACTTCCTCAACATGGAAACATGAAAGACATCATGTAGAGAAGATAATTCCGGAGGCAACAACAGCCGATACGCCAAAGAGCCAATCCTCTCAACTATTTCAGACGGTCCGACGTAACAAGGGGCTAATTTTCCCTTGTGTCCAAAGCGCATAACACTGCGAAATGGAGAAATTTTAAGGAACACCCGATCACCAACCTGAAACTCTAGAGGTCCACGCCTCTTATTCGCATAACTGGCTTGGCGATCCTGGGCAGCTTTCATCCGATGTCTAATTAGATCCACATGATCCTTCATTTGCTGCACAAAATCTGGGGCAGATATCTGCTTCTCCCCCACTTCTTCCCAACATATCGGCGATCTTAACTTCCTGCCGTACAAAGCCTCAAACGGCACCATGCCAATCGTCACTTGATAGCTGTTATTGTAGGAAAATTCCACTAAAGACAACGCGTCTTGCCAGCTACCTCCAAAATCCAACACAACAGCTCGTAACATATCCTCCAACGTCTGGATAGTTCTCTAAGATTGGCCATCTGTCTGGGGGTGATACGCGGTGCACATAGCCAATCTGGTACCCAAAGATGCTTGTAGACTCTTCCAAAACCTGGAAGTAAACCTTGGATCTCGGTCTGAAACGATCGAAACAGGCACACCGTGCAATCTAACCACAAAATTCACGTACAGTTTCGCCATTTTCTTCAAAGAAAAGGTCGTACCGTAGGGAATAAAATGTGCAGACTTCGACAATCGGTCGATAACCACCCAAATAGCATCGCATCCTCTGCTGGTACGAGGCAGATGCGTCACGAAATCCATCGCTATGTGCTCCCAATTCCATTGGGGTACTTCCAAACTCTACAACAGACCACCGGGTCTCATCCTTTCGGCCTTAACCATCTGACAGTTCAACAACGAGCGACGAATCCAGCAACGTCTCTTTTCAGGCCAGCCCACCAGAAGTGCGGCTTCAATGCATAGTACATCTTCCGTGCACCAGGATGAACACTGTGTCTACTGCAGTGCGCTTCCCGAAATATCTCCTCCTTCAAATCAATGAGGTTAGGCACAACCAGCCTGCCACGAAACCTCAAACAACCATCAGAAGAAACGGAATAATCCTCAGGTTCTCCAGCCCTGACCTTTAACTTCAACTCGTGGATGGAATGATCAGTCCTTTGAGCCGCTCGAATAGTCGAAACAATCTGTGGCTCCACTTGGAAAGAAGAAACCACAACACAATCCTCATTCGGGTAAAATCTCAAACCAGTAGTGTTAAGATGCTCCTGGTCCTTAGAAATATACAACGAAGCAAGCATCTCACCAGCCTTCCTGCTCAAATCATCGGACACTACGTTGATTTCCCAGGCTGATACTTGATCTCGCAATCAAAGTCCTTTAGCAGCTCCATCCAACGACGCTGTCTCATGTTCAAGTCAGGCTGCAAAAACAAATACTGCAAACTTTTGTGGTCCGAGTACACCACAAATTGCTCGCCATACAGGTAATGACGCCAGATCTTCAACGCAAAGACCACGGTTGCTAGCTCCAAATCATGGACTGGATAACGATTCTCATGCGGTTTCAGCTGCCGCGAGGCATACACAATGACTCGACCATTCTGCATCAAAACACAGCCCAATCCATTTAGCGAAGCATCAGAACAAACAACGGAACCACCTGATCCGGACGGCAGAGCCAACACAAGTGCAGTAGTCAGTTTTTCCTTGAGCAATTGAAAAGCATTCTCGCATTGCTCAGTCCACACTGTCCTTCTGAGTCAATTGAGTCATCGGCTTTGCTATGCTAGAAAATCCTTCAATGAAACGACGGTAATAGCCAGCCAGACCCAAGAAACTGCGAATCTCCGACACATTCCTCGGTCGCTCCCAGTTCAAAACAGCATCAACATTATTGGGATCCACGGAAATCCCCTCGGCTGAAATAACATGACCCAAGAAAACGACGCGATCCAGCCAAAACTCGCACTTGGAGAATTTAGCATACAGCTGCTGGTCTCTCAACGTCTGAAGTACAATTCTAAAATGCTCCTTATGCTCCAAAGGAGTCTTAGAATATACCAAGATGTCGTCAATGAACACTATCACGAACTGATCAATAAACTCACGGAAGACTCGGTTCATCAGATCCATGAAGACTGCAGGAGCGTTAGTCAAAACAAACGGCATAACCAGAAACTCGAAATGCCCGTACCTCGTACGAAAAGCAGCCTTTGCGACATCTTGATCTCTTACTCTCAGCTGATGGTACCCTGAACGCAAGTCAATCTTCGAATACACCGCAGAACCTTGCAACTGATCAAATAGATCATCGATCCTGGGCAACGGGTACTTGTTCTTAACAGTCGCTTTTTTCAACTGGCGAAAATCAATGCACATCCGCATTGAGCCATCCTTCTTCTTCACAAACGAAATGGGCGCTCCCCATGGCGACATGCTAGGTCGAATAAAACCTTTCTCCAGTAAATCTTCCAACTGCACCTTGAGTTCTCTCAACTCCGCAAGCGCCAGACGATACGGGGCACGAGAAATCGGAGCTGTGCCAGGCACCAGCTCTATGCTGAAGTCAATCTCTCGCCTCGGAGAAAAACCAGGAATCTCATCCGGGAACACATCGGGAAAATGTCGCACCATGGGAACGTTACTAAGCTGCACACGAGAAGAAGAAGACGCATCCAAAGCGTAGATCATTAAACCAGCATTCCCTAAGGACAACAAACTGAACATCTCCATCGCTGAGACTAACGGGATCTTCGATCAAGAATCCTGGCCGTTGAAGTCCCACTTCTCACCAGACAAAGGCCTAAAACGGACAATCCCATGGAAACAATCCACTGAGGCCCTATAGTTGGACAACACGTCCATCCCAACAATACAATAGAAATCCCACAACATCAGAAGAATCAGATTCGCCACCAACACATGCTCTCCAAATCTCAAAACGCCATCTAACAAAACCTCCTGGGAGAACAGACTCACACCGCCAGGGGTAGAAACAGAAACAGCATCGTGCAAAGAAATGGTATGCAAACCATGCTCGATAACAAAAGAATCAGAGATAAAAGAATGCGATGCACCGGTGTCAAACAACACACGCGCAGGAAAATCGAAAACAAGACAAGTATCTGCGATCACCCTGCTCGGAGTCTCCTCTGCCTGCTCCCTAGTCATGACGTTGGCCTGAGCATGATGGGGTCCAGAATAGAACGGATGAGACGGCTGTCCGAATCGCGATGGACCAGGCTGCTGCAAAGGCCTGAACGGAGTCTCACCCAACCGGGGCTGCTGAAACTGAGGGGGACGACCCCTAGACTGTCCTCCTCGACCCTGAGGCGGGGCTGTGGCTTGCTGTATCCCACTGACGGACACACCCTAGCAAAATGTCCATACTGACCACAAAGATTGCAGGAGCCCTGCACACCGACACATTGGGTAGAAGGATGCTTGCCACCGCAATGACCACAGAACTCAGCCCGAGAACCACTGATACTCGAGCTACCAGAACCAGACGAACCAGAACCAGACTTCTTCTTGAACTATTGACCGTGGGGTCGGAACCTCTGACGGCCAGACTGCTGTGCCACCTGCTGCTGCTGCTGCGGCGGGGGCTGATGGGCTGACTGCGAAGACTGCGAAGACTGCGAAGACTGCGCTCCTTGAATAGCAGGACGACCACCCTGCGCTACCTGCTGCCTACGAGCACGACGACTCCGCAAACCCTCCTAAATATCAATAGCATTATCAACTGCTTCAGCATAAGCCTTGGGTTTGCTTGTCAGCACCATCTGATACAGTTCCTCATTCAAACCCTCTAAGAATCTGGTCTCTTGGCCCTCTCCCGGCCAGAAATGTGCGGAACGTACGCCAACAAAGAAGAAAACATCCTAGCATACTCACGAACAGACATCGAGCCCTGCTCCAAACGATCAAACTCCCGCTCACGGGCGTTCACATAAAACTCAGGAACATACTCCTGCCTAAAAGTCTCACAAAAAATATCCCAAGTAATCCCAACGTCGGTCTCCAACAAAGTACTAGAAGCACCTCGCCACCAGCGCTCTGCACCCTTTCTAAGCTGACGGGTCACCAAACTCAAACGAAGCTCGTCGTCATACTGGACACGATCGAATAGAACAGTGATGTTCCTAAGCCACGAATCTGCATCCTCGCTCGACTCGTCGCCATTGAAAACCTGAGGATTCATCCTCTGAAACCTCACTATCACAACGTCCATCCTCTCTACAGGGGTCGGCAAAACCTCAACCTCCTCCTCCTCATCACGGCTACTACGAGTACGACTAGGAGCACTATGCCGATCCTCATTCTGCCCTTCTGACTCCTGAAACTGCCCCCTACCTCTAGATCTACGTCTAGGCGGCATCTACGAAATCACTAAACAGGATAAGCCAACAGAGACCAGATACAGCATAGATATCACAACAATATGCAGCACATAAATCACATAGATCAAGCACATGCAACACACGACACTGTGCCTAGACTCGAGTGTGATCAAAGAAATCGAGCTTATCCCAGCTTAAGCTCTGATACCAAAAATGTCAGGCGTCGTGCTCCCTACAGAGTAAAATCACACAAACACAAGCGGAAGCTACTAAAAAGCGGGTAAAATTTTTGCTTTTTTCCTGACGGTTTAAAACGATATAATTTAAAATAGTACGATACTCAAAATAATCCCAGTTTAACAACAAAACCAACAAAACAAAGGCTACAAGCCCACGACAAACAATACATCATCAACATGTATCAGATACCTGGTAACAACCACAACCGAATGTAACAGACTCACAGGTCATTCCCTGTCTAACTGTACTGATACATATAAATATGCTATATGCTACTGGGATACTCTAACCACCACCTGGGGCACCTCCAGCCGGGTTAGCTCCACGACCAGCTGGATAACCTGAACAACAAAACAGGCAAGGAAAACAAACCAAGCCCCAGAGGAACATGGGGTCAAACCCCAGTACGGAGAGCAACTATAAACAGCAGTAAACAACAAGAATAAAATGCAGATGCTATGCATGAGACCAGGGACAACAGCCGGAAGCTACAACCAAGGAAGGGAGCCAAAGAACTCAATGCACAGCTCAACAGAATCTGCAACAAATGGTGGCCACGGGCTGTGTTCAAAGTGTGGTAGTGAGCCACTCGCCTTGACACTACACCCGAATACCAGATGCATCACACAGCTCGACCTGCCGTTGCCCAACCTATGAACTGTGGTAGTTAACCACTCGGTGCATAGGGGCTAACAAACCCAGCACGGAGATGAGAGTGCGGTATCGCCGCTCGCCCTCGCATCCTGGTAAGAAAACAGGTCAACAACAACGAAACAATGGCTGCAAAAGCTGAAATGAGATGATAATACGTGTATGCAACATGCTGGACAACAAGCATAAATCATATGCACAACAGCAATCGCACACAACAATAATCACGGCCATCTCATGAAACAACAACTTCACAATTGCAATTATACACCACAGCCATCAAACCAGCAACTACAAATTATCCAAGCCATACACTCGCTGCATTTACAAGCTCAACCCATACCTTAATTCTGATTTACCCAATCATATTCGTCAAAGGAACGTAGAAAGTCACGGCCTGCACAAAATCTACAAAAATACACGGTGCACAGATTTTAGGAAAATGCTAACACAAAATCACGGCCATCACACAATTTCTCACGGCTGGAAATTTGTTCACTCAAACCAGCGACTAATCTCAACCATACAACTTAACAGGGAGCTCAAAACAAGGCTAGGAACAAGATTTTCCAAGCTAATTCGAAAAGCTACCAACGGAGAAATGCACGCACTAAAACAGCAACTTTGTGCTTTTGTTCCAGCCAACGACAGCCTCCAAAAGTGGTATGAAATGAAAGTGCTTGTCGAGAGGAGTCCAACGCTACCTCGAACGTGAAAAACGATGGCCACGGGAAATCGCCGGAGAAGCTCACGGTGAACAGTACCCGAGGGTTTGAGCGAAGAATGAAAGTTGGGAGGAAAAATCACTAAGTATGGGATCCGTTCAAATAATCGAAGGCCAACACTCCTGATATAAATACACGCATGAAATCTAATTAGTTAGCCACCGACAGAATCAGATTTCACAAGCCAACCAACGCATGCGCCACATTACTCAAAACCGCGGTGAAATCTGAACAACAAACTAAACGTTGGAAAATAGAGCTAACGCTAAAACGATGTTGCACGCCACGGTGAAATATAAAATGCTAATACCAAACACTGGTGAAATCTAAAAACCACAAGCGCTAAAAGCTGATCGCTGCTTGCGGGAGGGATCTGGTCACACGCATGCTAACCGCTAACCTTGCGCAACACTACGGTGGAATCTGATCACTTACATTCAACACAAACACGCGGGGCAGATCTCACAACACACCGCGGCAGATTTCACCACAATAGCGCACAGATTACACCACACGCTACGGCCTGATCTCAGCACCTAGCGCAACAGATTTCACTACATGCAGCAGCCAGATTCCTCAAGGAGCTCGAACATATTTCACCAACAAAACCGAGCAGATTTCACCAACAATTCAGATTTCTCACAAAATCAGATTTCAAACTCGAAAATTCCAAAATTTCCAGAATTGCTCTAAATGTGATTTCTGACCCGAAAATGCAAACGAAACCTTCAAACAGAAATCTGAACCATCAGAAATCTCAAAAATCCGATTAATTCCAACAATTAATCTTTTATTAATTTCAGGTCTCACATTCTCCCCCACTTCTTCCCAACAAAATTGCAACCTGCACTTCCTACCGTACAATCTACGAATGGTGCCATCCCAATCGTTACTTGGTAGCTGTATTGTACGAAAATTCCACCAGTGACAACAAATCCTGCCAGCTACCATCGAAATCCATCACAACAGCTCGCAATGTATCCTCCAAGGTCTGTATAGTTCTCTCAGATTGGCCATCGGTTTGGGTATGATAGGCTGTACTCATAGCCAATCTGGTGCCCAAAGCTGCTTTTAAACTCTTCCAAAACCTGGAAGTGAACCTTGGATCTCGGTCTGAAATTAATCGATGTACAATTCGCCATTTTCTTCAAAGAATTCGTCATATTGTAGGGAATGAAGTGAGCTGATTTCGAAAGTCAATCGATTACTACCCAAACAGCATCACATCCTCAGCTGGAACGAGTCAAATGTGTCAGGACCCGTGCTAATCACTCAAGATTAAAGCACAATTAAGCACATAATCTCGGAAGCATAAAATCAGGGCTTAAAAATTTTTCGAAATAGTTTGTGCCTGAACTCAAAACATACATTCAAAATATCAATACTCAAAATATGAGTTAACTCAAACCCATACAAAACAGGTAACACAAATCTCAAATCAACAATAGATCCCCAAATACATAGAATCACGGGGCATCCCCCGGTTCAATACATAATAAAATAGACTGGGACTCAAGGGAACGGGGATCGATCAGCTGAACCTCCACTCTGTCCAGCTTGGTTACCTGAAGATCCTACAAATGGGCAACACAGACCCAAACAACAAAAAAGCAGGAAAACAAATACGAGGTCAAGCCTCAGTACGAAGAGCCATCAAAATATCTAATCATGCAACATGTTATAAATCAATGCTATGAAATGCATGAGGGTTATCAAGGATCTGATAGCTAGACTAGAATATCGACTGGCAAATAATCTCAAGCGAGCCTCTATACCCCGCACAGCAAATTGGCCGGTGGAAATCATCGGTCCGTGATCATCGGAGCCCGTCAGCCCATCACACCTCGGTGGTAGACACTCGAATCCGGCAGTCACAACTCCGATGATAGCGTTGGACTTTTCGGGCACGACACATCTGTCGGCCAGTCACAACGTGGCTCTAAATCAGGTCATCAATCAATCTGTCAATCAGGCTCAAGATGTATGCATGTATGACATTCAGAAATCAATGCTCAATGCATACAAGTCACAACATAAATCAATCAATAAAACACATTCTGCTCACGCAAATACAGCCATCAAAATCAACCAGATTTCACAGCCTGAAATATACGGATGCTCAAGCATAAGAGCTGTCCAGAGTTGCTCCAATTCGTACCTCAACAGCTTAATTCTACCTCACTGATTCGAACAGGGCATGGCAATGTTAGAGTAGATTCCCAACTAGCCAACTTGTGGCGTGTGGGTTTTATAGACTCTTGTACAAACAATCTTTATATATGATATTCGCATTTTCTTATATGGCATTCTTTACTTTCATTATGTGTGTAATGATTTACAATTGTGTTGAGTAAAGACCTAGAATGCACTAAAGCGTATGTTAGATGTGATAATGGGTATGACGGCTATCATGAAACACATCTAATAGTCGCTGTGTATTCTGAACATGTTCCTAGTCGATTGGGCCATCAAAATGAGGATAAGGCCGCCCGAGTTCGAGACTAGTATCTGCGATGCGAAGTACCATGTTTCATTGGTAGGGAACATTGTGATGTTCTGAGCATACAGATAGATAGTGACCTGGTGATCTATCGAACTACCCTTGTTCGGACTTTCCAAGTGGTTACCATTTGTCGAGTGGATAAGTCCGAGGTCTTGGTTGTACCGATTAGTCCTCACGACTCGAAACGTCATTGAGACTCTACATGATAGGCGTCTCACTTTGACCCGTTTGCCGACTCACTTGGGGTCATATGGCGTTGGGATTGGGTGAGACCCCGATGCATGTAGGAGTCGATGCATCGTTGTCGAGGATTCACCGCTCGCAGACATGCGTGGATATCCTATGCTATCTGAGGGGATAATAGTGTATAAATCTCTGGCCAGAGTACTAGAAGTGTTTTAGGTAAATGTGTTTACCTAGTTACACTCGTGATGTCACTATTCGATCTCCAAGATGTATGCATAGCTATCGGATCTATAGCGACTCTCGATTTACCAATGGTCGT
>KV001284.1:190443-202639 GCA_001598015.1 Dorcoceras hygrometricum | reverse complement strand
TTGACAGCCGTGAACCTCTCATGTCGAGAGTTCTCCCCGTACAGCTCTTTGAGATGATGAAGTATGTCAGCAGCATACTTCGTCTTCTCAAAACGCCGTTGCATTTCATTGGACATCGATCCCATCACATAGCATCGAGTCTTAACCTCGTCGTCACGCCATTGTTTAAGCGTAATCAGCTCCTCAGGGCTGATATTGGTAGGGGTTTCCTCCGGAGGCGACTTCTCTATCGTATAGAGAAGCTTCTCCGAAGCCAGTACAAGATTAAGGTTGCGGAGCCAGTCTTGATAGTTAAGACCAGTGAACCTGTTGCTATCCAGTATAGCAGCAAGTGGATTTTTCATCGAAACCATTTTTATAGCAGTTATACTGAAAAAAACAGACATGCATTACTGACTATATAAAAATAAACGCTAAGACATAAAACATGGTCATTTAGTTTTATGAATTACCCTCCCACTATTTTAACGATTTCACTACCCTCTAATGAAATCGAGAAAACAGGTTTCTTTAGAGGGTACACGGAGCCCAATCAGGGGATCATGGACCCGAATAATATCAGTCATCCATGACCCTTAAAAGGTAGTTTCCGATTGCAGCCGGTGCAACCTCCATGTATTCACCTCACGTCCAGTATGGGACCAATAATATGACGCCGTTTACTATCACGTGTCAAGATTGACCCATCAATGTTGAGTCGTGAAGGAAGGTCCCCTTAACGTCCCCAATAATATGAGCAAACGTTAAAGGGAGTTCCAACCGACTCACAACAATTGTCAATGACGTGGACAGCTTTCCGGCATACATGACCCCCTCAATAATATGAGCCGGGCCATGTATACGGGTAGCATCGACGTACACCCATTGTTGATGGAATTGCTGCTGGTTGTTCAGTCGTTATTTGAGCGTCGTCTGAAGTCATATGGTCTTGACACTTTGACGCTTCTCTTTCAGCAGTTGGTGCACTTGTAGTTCGATCCTGCGGCTGATCCATGTTAGTTAACTCAATAATAACAGGATTACCTGCTGGATCTTGTTGAACGTTGTTGTGCATTGTGACCACTGCTGGTTGTTCCCCCTCCGGGCGATACAAATTGAAAATTTCTTGCTGCTGGTTGTTCAGTCGTTATTTGAGCGTCGTCTGAAGTCATATGGTCTTGACACTTTGACGCTTCTCTTTCAGCAGTTGGTGCACTTGTAGTTCGATCCTGCGGCTGATCCATGTTAGTTAACTCAATAATAACAGGATTACCTGCTGGATCTTGTTGAACGTTGTTGTGCATTGTGACCACTGCTGGTTGTTCCCCCTCAGCTGATTCTCTTTGTGCCACGTCATCGTCTGATTCTTCACGACTTGTTGATTCCAGAAGTGAACACAAATCGTGTAAGCTTGCAGCTGAATTTGACTTGATGCTGGTTTCATCAAACACGACGTGTGTTGATTCTTCAACCGTTAAGCTTCGATTGTTGAACACTCGAAATGCTTTGCTTACTGTTGAATATCCTAAAAAGATACCTGCATCTGATTTAGCTTCAAAGGCTGTTAGATGCTTCTTGCCATTATTATGAATGAAACACTTGCATTCAAACACCCTGAAATATGAAATGTCAGGTTTCTTGCTATTCCAGATCTCATAGGGGGTTTTATCGTGCATCCTATTAATCATTGATCTGTTTTGTGTGTAACACGCTGTGTTAACTGCTTCTGCCCAGAATTTTTGAGAAATGCCGGAATATGCAATCATAGCTCTAGCAGCCTCTTTAAGAGTGCGGTTTCTCCTTTCAGCTAACCCGTTTTGCTGAGGAGTTCTCTATCATTATAGCTCATGCTTTATTCCCAAGTCCTCCAGATAAGAAGTTAATTTAAAATTTAGAAATTCAGTACCGCGATCACTTCTTATCCGGTTGACTGAACAAGACTTGTTTGTGTGTAACACGCTGTGTTAACTGCTTCTGCCCAGAATTTTTGAGAAATGCCGGAATATGCAATCATAGCTCTAGCAGCCTCTTTAAGAGTGCGGTTTCTCCTTTCAGCTAACCCGTTTTGCTGAGGAGTTCTCTATCATTATAGCTCATGCTTTATTCCCAAGTCCTCCAGATAAGAAGTTAATTTAAAATTTAGAAATTCAGTACCGCGATCACTTCTTATCCGGTTGACTGAACAAGACTTGTTAGTTTGCAAACGTTTTAAAAGTTTTATCAGCTGGTCGGCGGTTTCAGATTTTTCTTTTAAAAATAACACCCAAGTATATTTTGAAAAATCAGCAACAACTGCAAGGGTGTATGACATTCCCCCTAAGCTCGTGACTGAAATAGGACCAAAGAGATCCATATGCAAGAGCTCAAGGCAACGGGTGGAACGTTTTCCGCCTTTGTTTTGGAAAGTGGATTTTATTTGTTTTCCCAGCTGACAAGCTGCACAAATCCTGTCCTTTGAAAAGCTAATTTTCGGCAGACCAGAGACCATATCATGTTGACTCAATTTAGCAATTGTTTTGAAATGCAAATGATTCATTCGCTGGTGCCACAACCAGCTATTGGAAGAGCCAGCTGCAAGGCACAAGTGTTCAGACTTCACTGCTCAGACCAGTTGATAACGTAGAAGTTACCAGAACGCTTACCCACCAACACGGTTAGACCAGTTGAGTTCTGAACTGTGCACGTGTGTTGTTGAAAATTAACAAGGAAACCTTGGTCACAAAGCTGACTGATACTTATCAGATTGTAACGCAAGTTATCAACAACAAGAATATCAGAAATAGAAATGTTACCATGGGTAAGCTTACCCTTACCCACAGTGTTACCGTAAGCATTGTCTCCAAAGAGTATTTTTGCTCCTTTGTGAGGAACAACGTCTGTTAACAGCTTGGGATTTCCAGTCATGTGTCTTGCATATCCACTGTCTAAGTACCAGATTGTTGATGCATTGGCTGCTGCTTTGTACCTGTTACCCTGCAATCATACAAAGCAAATTTTGGTACCCAATTTTACTTGGGTCCAGATTGGATTACCCCTTTCGGGACCCAAACTTGAATTATCCTTCCGGTCTTTCTAGTTCTTGGATCCACAAAAGTCTGTGCAAAATTACCGTGAGATATTTTGAGTTTTTGTTTCATATTTTGACCATATGAATCTCTCCTTGGCTGAGTCTTCTTCCAACCGGTTTTTACCTTCTTCGAGTTACGCCACAACTGGTTAGGAACAAACGGTTTTTGACCAGCTTTCGCTTTGTCTTTGTCCAGTCTGTTCTTTAGCCAGTTAGGCTTGAAACTCTCAGGTTTTGAAAAGCCGATACCAGCTTTTCCATTATCGCTCAGCTTTGGAGAGTTCTGATCATCATATTTCACCGACTCAAGGCAGTTATATATCATTTCAGCTTTGACAAAGCTCATTTTATTGAACTTGTCATAGGCTGGTCGTGATTGAGTACTTGTCTCTCCTTCACTGAACTCACTACTATTGAATCCCACACCAGTCTTATCATTGGCTAGTTTTTGATTCTCGTTCAGTTTGTGAAGAACTCGAGAAGAATGATTCCAGGCGCTCACCAATTGATTCAATGCTTCAATTTCAGCTTTGAGCTCACTGGTCTCATCTTTCAGCATCTCATTCTCAGCTTGTAGCTTACTCAACTCAGTCTTTAAAATGTCAATATCCTCAAACTCATCAGAATTTGATTCAATCGAACTACTCTTTAGACTCATGTTTTCAACTTTAGCTTCCTCGAATGAGTGAGAAAGCTTCCTGTACTCTTTTACCATGTCATTTAGTGCTGTGACAAGGTCATCACGTGTAAATTCAACATTCGAAAAATCAAATACCTCATCATCGTCTGTTTGGTCAGCCATGAGACAATGAACTTCCTCCTGTTCACTGTCACTTGAAGATGAACTACTGGATGAATATTCTGAATCACTATCTGCCCAGTTCTTGGTGCTTTCCTCAGCCACCAACACCTTGCGGTCATGCTTGCGACTGAGTCTTTTGTTGCTGCTGGTCTTCATACTTCTGTCGTTCGATCTTTCTTTGAATTTGTCCTTGGATTTGTCCTTGGACCTATCAACATTTCTTTCATTATCTTCCTCATCACGTCTGTATCGCTCTTATTTCCTGTATCGATCGTCAGTTCTTCTATCATCTCGCTTGTATCTATCGTCTCTCTTGGGTCTGTTGCAATCAGCAGCGAAATGCCCTGGACGATCACAGTTATAACATATTAAATCGGAAGTAGCTTTATCAGATTTATTAAAACTATTATAAGGAGAGGAAGGGTGAAAGGATTTTCTCATGAATTTCCCAAACTTCTTTGCGAAGAGGGACATAACATCGTCGCTGAGCTGGTCAGCAGATTTGCTGGTGCTAGGAGAGCACGGTTCAGCATTTGTAGCAGCAAGAGCTTTTGTCGGCTGGGAGGTTGATGGACCAGCTTCTGATCTTGTTTCCAGTTCGAACTCATAAGCTTTGAGGTTGGCAAACAGATCATGAAGCTCCAGCTTGTTTAGATCCTTGGACTCTCGCATTGCCATAGTCTTTACATCCCATTCCTTTGGCAGTGCCCTCATCACTTTCAGCGCCAGTTCACGATTTCTGTATTCTTTGCAAAGACTATTCAGCTTGATCACCACAGCACTGAAACGCTCGTCAAACTCCGCCATTGTCTCTCCATCTTTCATTTTGATCGCCTCATACTTCTGCTGGGCCACAGTAAGTTTGTTTCTTTGGTTTCATTATTTCCTTCGCTGATCTGGGTCAGCTTTTCCCATATTTCTTTAGCAGTGGCACAGTTCTTGATCTTGCTGAACATATTCTTGTCCTTGTCCAGCGTCTTGAATAGTATATCTTTTGCCACGTTGTCCAGATTCGCCTTTTTCTTGTCTTCATTGGTATATTCATGTATGTCCTTTGGAAGAAACTGAGGCTCGCCACTTGTTACAGCAACTGCCAGATTCGGTTTCATAATCTTCAGCAGTCCTTCTGTGATGACATACCACATGTCATCATCCATGGCTGCTAGATGCGCTTGCATCCTAATCTTTCAGTCGTCGTACTCTTCCCTCGAAAACAAAGGAATTTTGTTGTTCGAGATAGACATGTTCATATATAAAGAAGCACGAAACAATGACTGTTCAATAACTGAGATTTCCTGCTCTGATACCACTTGATGGTCCCAGAAATAGGATCACTAAGTAAATAGGAGTTCAGAAGGGGGGGTTGAATGAACTCCTTTGGGTTTTTGAAATATTTTAAAATGTTTTGGATCTCAGTTTTATGCAAACTTCTCAGCCAACAATATTTGTGCGGAAAAAGGCCGATTGGTTTGTGAATAGTAAATAACAAGCAATAATAAATAAATGCTGTATGTAAAAGATAGAGTCAGGAATTTGTTTCTGGAAGTTCGGACTTCAATGTCCTACGTCTCCCCTTCTTCCTCCTCGGAAGGTATCACTAGAAGATTTGATGCAAGTAGGCCTTCTACAAACACCCGATCCCAAAGCCAGCAGCTATGAGAACTCCTAGTACTTCACAACACTCCACGCAGACGCAGCTGTTCATCGCCCCATGGTCCCCTAGGTATCACTGATAGTGCCTGCAAGAACCAGTCGGTCGTGGTTAGCGTACAGTACGGTCCTTTCAATCCATATATCTCGATCAGATCAACGACCATTGGTAAATCGAGAGTCGCTAAAGATCCGATAGCTATGCATACATCTTGGAGATCGAATAGTGACATCGCGAGTGTAACTAGGTAAACACATTTACCTAAAACACTTATAGTACTCTGGCCAGAGATTTATACACTATTATCCCCTCAGATAGCATAGGATATCCACGCATGTCTGCGAGCGGTGAATCCTCGACAACGATGCATCGACTCCTACATGCATCGGGGTCTCACCCAATCCCGATGCCTTATGACCCCAAGTGAGTCGGAAAACGGGTCAAAGTGAGACGCCTATCATGTAGAGTCTCAATGACGTCTCGAGTCGTGAGGACTAATCAGTACAACCAAGACCTCGGACTTATCCACTCGACAAATGGTAACCACTTGGAAAGTCCGAACGAGGGTAGTTCGATAGATCACCAGGTCACTATCTATCTGCATGCTCAGAACATCACAATGTTCCCTACCAATGAAACATGGTACTTCGCATCGCAGATACTAGTCTCGAACTCGGGCGGCCTTATCCTCATTTTGACGGCCCAATCGACTAGGAACATGTTCAGAATACACAGCGACTATTAGATGTGTTTCATGATAGCCGTCATACCCACTATCACATCTAACATACGCTTTACTGCATTCTAGGTCTTTACTCAACACAATTGTAAATCATTACACACATAATGAAAGTAAAGAATGCCATATAAGTAAATGCGAATATCATATATAAAGACTGTTTGTACAAGAGTCTATAAAACCCACATGCCACAAGTTGTCTAGTCGGGCATCTACTCTAACAATCTCCCACTTGCCCTAAAGCCAACTACTCATCAGACGTATTCCCATTGTTTCTCAATGTTTTTCAAACAATGGTCCAGGCAAGGGCTTCGTAAGTGGATCAGCAACGTTGTCCGCAGAGGCGACTCTCTCAACTGCTATGTCACCTCTAGCCACAATATCCCGGATTATGTGGTATTTCCTCAGTATGTGTTTGGATCTTTGGTGAGACCTAGGCTCCTTTGCTTTCGCAACGGCACCCGTGTTGTCGCAATACACTGGGACTGGACCAACTCCATTAAGAATGACGCCCAACTCTTGGACGAAATTCCTTATCCAAACGGCCTCCTTAGCAGCAGCTGATGCTGCAATGTACTCAGCCTCAGTGGTTGAATCCGCGATGGTGTCTTGCTTGGAACTCTTCCAAGAGACAGCACCACCATTGAGCATGAATACAAATCCAGAGGTTGATTTCGAATCATCCACGTCACACTGGAAGCTAGAATCAGTGTAGCCTTCCAGTTTCAGTTAACCACCCCCATAGACCATGAACATATTCTTAGTCCTTCGCAAGTACTTAAGAATATCCTTCACGGCCTTCCAATGCAATTGGCCGGGGTTGTCCTGGTAGCGGCTCGTGACACTCAGAGCATATGCGACGTCTGGTCTAATCGAGATCATGCCATACATAATACTACCTATAGCCGAGGCATATGGTACACGTGCCATACTCTCTATCTCTTCATCAGTCTTTGGACACATAGACTTGGATAGAGTGACCCCGTGGCACATAGGTAGGTGTCCTCTCTTGGACTCTTCCATAGAGAACCTCTTATGTATGGTATCAATGTAGGTAGCTTGGGTGAGTCCGAGCATCCGTTTAGATCTATCCCGATAGATCTGTATTCCAAGAATATAAGATGCTTCACCCATGTCCTTCATCGAAAATCTGCTAGACAACCATACTTTAGTTGACTGCAACATTCCTACATCATTTCCAATGAGTAGAATGTCATCAACATAAGACCGTAGATCGATCTCTGAAGCTTGCATACCTTATGCTCGCTTCCAACATATGTGAAACCCTCAGGCTGCGTCATATAGATCTCTTCCTTAATGTTTCCATTAAGGAACGCAGTTTTCACATCCATTTGCCATATCTCATAGTCGTACCATGCGGCTATGGCTAACAATATTCTAAGACTTGAACATTGCGACGGGCGAGAAGGTTTCATCATAGTCAACACCTTGCCTTTGAGTGTAACCTTTCGCGACCATTCGCGCCTTGTAGGTCATTACCTTACCATCAGGCCCAAGTTTCCTCTTGTACACCCATTTGCACCCAATAGGAACGATTCCTTCGGGAGGGTTAACAAGAGTCCAAACTTGGTTAGCATGCATTGAGTCAAACTCAGACTGCATAGCTTCAAGCCACAAATTAGAATCAGCATCGGAAATTGCCTCCTTGAAAGTTCTTGGATCAGATCCAATAACTTGATCACCTTGATCATCTTCAAGGAGAAAACCATATCTCTCAGGAGCCCTAGGAATCCTTTCGGATCTCCTAGGTGCGATCACATATGGTACTGGCTCAGTAGGTGCGGGAGATTCACTTGGTACTTCAATTGGTTCTCGAATATCTTCGAGTTCTACTATTTTGCCCTTTCTATCAAGTATAAATTCCCTTCCCATAAAGGTGGCATTTATAGAGACAAACACTTTTGTCTCGCTCGGATAGTAGAAATAGTATCCAATGGAATTCTTTGGATACCCAATGAAGTAGCATAAGATGGATCTCGTATCCAGCTTATCTCCCACTGTCTGCTTCACGTAAGCAGGACATCCCCAAATCCTCATAAATGAGTACTTGGGTGGTTTGCCCATCCATATCTCATACAGGGTTTTATCCACTGCCTTGGTGTGGACATTGTTCAACAACATGACCGCCGTTTCGAGCGCATAGCCCCAAAACGAGGTCGGAAGCTCAGTGAAGCTCATCATAGATCGAACCATGTCCAACAAGGTCCGATTACGACGCTCCGCTACACCATTTAGCTGTGGTGTGGCCGGAGGGGTCCACTGTGAGTGAATCCCATTCTCTTTCAGATAATCTTGAAACTCAGTACTCAAGTATTCACCACCTCGATCAGATCGAAGTGCTTTAATACTTTTTCCCAACTGGTTTTCTACTTCAGTCTTGAATTCTTTGAACCTTTCAAAGGATTCAGACTTGTACTTCATCAAGTACAAGTACCCGTACCGAGAGTAATCATCGGTAAGGTGATGAAGTATGTGTGACCGTATTTAGTACCAATACTAACGGGCCGCACACATCAGTATGGATCAAATCCAATAGGCCTTGGGCACGTTCACCCTTGCCCTTGAAGGGTTGCTTGGTCATCTTTCCTTTCAGATAGGATTCACAAGTCGGTAGGGAGTTGATGTCTGACAGATCAAACAAGTCACTCCTAACTAACTTGTTCATCCTACTTAGGGAAATGTGACCTAGCCTAGCGTGCCAAAGTTGTGCTGGGTTCTAGTTATCGTGTTTCCGTTTAATCGTTGTTGTGTGTGCTTCGACATCGCGAGTTGGAACTTCTTTTAATCTTAAGGTGTTTAGATCGTTTTCGCGTTCCCCAATTCCAATTAAACATTCATTCTTGTAAATATTGCAAATCGAATTAGCAAACATACAAGAATATCCATCTCTATCAAGCATAGGAATAGAAATAATGTTTTTAATTAATTCAGGAACAAATAAAACGTCTCGTAACAACAACTTAAAATTTGAAAACAGAAATAAATGAACATCTCCTATAGCTATAGCAGCAACCCTTGCTCCATTGCCAAGCCTCAAGTGGGTCTCACCCTCTCTAAGACGTCGACTTCTTGTCATCACCTGCAAATCATTGCAGATATGGGATCCACATCCGGTATCAAGTACCCAAGAAGTCGAATTAAGAGATATATTTATTTCAATGTAGAACATACCTTTTGCAGTTCGCAACTGCTCGAGGTACTCCTTGCAGTTCCTCCTCCAATGCCCAGCCTTGTGGCAGTGGTGGCAAACATCCTCATGCTTGTTTGGTTTGGGAGCCTTCGCCTTTTGCTTCTTGGTGGACCTTTCCTCCTTCGCAGTAGCAGAACGCTTCTTGCTCTTGCGTCTGGGCCCCTTATTCGCAGAGGAAGAAGAACCCAGAAGGAGGACGGGTTTGTCCTTCTTTATAGTCCCCTCAAACACTACAAGCATGTTCACCACCTCTTCAAGAGTGGCTTCTAGCTTGTTCATGTTGAAGTTGACCACAAAAGGGTCAAATGCAGCAGGCAGTGAGAGGAGAAGTACATCCACAGACAGCTCGTGTGGAAGTGCGATATCAAGGCCCGATAGCTTTTCAACGAGCCCAATCATACGAACCCCATGCTCGCGGACCGAAGTCCCATCGCACATGGGGCTCGTCATCAGCTCCTTGACAGCCGTGAACCTCTCATGTCGAGAGTTCTCCCCGTACAGCTCTTTGAGATGATGAAGTATGTCAGCAGCATACTTCGTCTTCTCAAAACGCCGTTGCATTTCATTGGACATCGATGCCATCACATAGCATCGAGCTTTAACCTCGTCGTCCCACCATTGTTTAAGCGTTACCAGCTCCTCAGGGCTGATATCGGCAGGGGCAAACTTCGGAGCAGTCTTCTCTATCGCATAGAGAAGTTTCTCCGAGGCCAATACAAGATTGAGGTTGCGGAGCCAGTCTTGGTAGTTCAGACCGGTGAACTTGTTGCTATCCAGTATAGCAGCGAGCGGGTTTTTCATCGAAACCATTTTATATGCAGTAATACTGAGAGAAAAACGGACATACATTACTAACTATATAAGATATAAACTAAGACATAAAACATGGTCGTTTAGTTTTATGAATTACCCTCCCACTATTTTAACGATTTCACCACCCTCTAATAAATGATAATCAATATATAAAAACCGAAATCAAATAAAACCTATTGCATACACCTAACACATTGGGCACGGCTCTCGATCACCCCAATCATGCAATTAATCTAATTAACATGCATAATTTAAATAATCTAATTATTTATCGTAAAATCATATTCTAATTACGAAATCGCTATTTTATAATAAAATCGTATTTTGCCGATAAAACAAATTTTAATCAACAAAATCATATTTTATTACAAAATCATATTTCATAATTAAAATCACATTTTTCTAATTTTAATTGTATCAATATTGGGCTTAAAACAATTCTAGGCCCAAAAACTTAAAATTTCAAAATCGATCAAAACCGGTCCCGACATCGCATACCGGCCCGAGAACTTCACGGGCTGCCCGGGACAGGCCCGAACCAAACCCTAGAATAATTTAGACCAGCCGTCACGACACCGGCGGCGGCCGGCGACGGCGGCGCCGCCACCCCGAAAAAAAAACTCGCGGCGGCAGTGCCCGCACCATCGCGCGAAACGCAACGCCGACCATGCCGCCCCATAAATCGCCGTCTCGTGCAGCAGCGGCCGTGAGGTCGCGCAACGCGTCCAGCCAGCGGCGCTTCGTCAAGCCAGCAGGCGCCACGAGTCTCGCGGCGTCGAAGCACAAGTGCGCGCTTCGCCGCCCAACGGGCGCTCCACCAGCGTCGACCAGCGCTTCCAGCATCGGCCATCGTTGCGCGAGAGCGGCGCAAGGACAGCGCATCATCGGCCAGCCTCATGCGCAACGGTTGCGCGTCGTGCAGCAACAATCGGCCGCAAGTCGCGCGCGGCCATCGCGCGACAATCGGGCCAGCACGCGCGTTCATGCACTTGGGAGAGAGGCGCCGCCGCGCAAGGTGGCGGCCCGACGGCCGGATCAAAGTTTCGATTTTCCGATTCTGAAATTCAACAAGTTAGATACAATTATGGCAAATCGAATGATCAGATCCGAAAAACACTGGCTCTGATACCACTGTTGGGGATCCGGATCCGCCCCCCGGCGAGGCAGCGGAAGAACATAAGAAAAAGCTGGGAGACGATCAATACGAAAACAATAATTACAGTTAATCGTCATACATAGGGCGTTCAAAAGCGAATACCTTGCTGGCACTTGTGCCTGGCTCCAACCGGTATTACAAGAACCCGGCTCTTCTCGGTATATTGCGGTAGATAATCGCCAATCCGGTCCACGACCAGAACCGAGACTCCTTCTTCAGGCTGCACTAGAAGCACTGACTAATTCTGCACGAACGGATTCTCCTTGTCGAACTGGCCGGAAACAAATTTCCGGCGAAGATCGGCGGCGGCGGCGGCGGCGCGTGGGCGGCGGCGGCGGCGTGAGTTGAGAGAGGGAGGCGGCGGTTTTGTGCTAGGGTTAGGTCAAGTTGTGGGAGAGTTATGACACAAGTACATTATTTAAGTCTCTTAATCACATTTAAACTAGAGTGTTGGACTTGGACCGCCCAACGGGCCCGGGTCCAACAATGAACATTCAGTTCATCTCCACCACCGAGACTTCATCGTAACTCCGATCGCCGATCAGATCGGACCGATCGACTCAGTTTCCAAAACTGAATAATATGATCTGAAAAACCATTTTCCAGAACCCCAGTGCAAAAAGACCGTTTTGCCCCTCAACAGCGGGAAACCCCGGTTTGACCCCTGTTGACTTTTAGGAAGTCGCACTTCCCAAAATCCTCTTCTCGTGCTCAACACATTGAGCTGAGTATCCATGCGGGAATCTCGAATCTAGTACTTGTGTGACCCTCAATGGTT
>KV001284.1:164784-175898 GCA_001598015.1 Dorcoceras hygrometricum | reverse complement strand
CAGTTTCTGGGTCTGGCTGGCTATTATCGTCGTTTCAATGAAGGATTTTCTAGCATAGCAAAGCCGATGACTCAATTGACTCAGAAGGACAAGAGGTTTGTGTGGACTGAGCAATGCGAGAATGCATTCCAATTGCTCAAGGAGAAACTGACTACTGCACCTGTGTTGGCTCTGCCGTCCGGATCAGGTGGTTTCGTTGTTTGTTCTGACGCTTCGCTCAATGGATTGGGCTGTGTTTTGATGCAAAATGGTCGAGTCATTGCGTATGATTTGAGGCAGTTGAAACCGCATGAGACTCGTTATCTAGTCCATGATTTGGAGCTAGCAGCCGTGGTCTTTGCGTTGAAGATCTGGCATCATTACCTGTATGGCGAGATTTGTGGTGTACTCGGACCACAAGAGTTTGCAGTATCTGTTTTCGCAGCCTGACTTGAATATGAGACAACGTCGATGGATGGAGTTGCTAAAGGACATTGATTGCGAGATCAAGTATCAGCCTGGGAAATCGAACGTAGTAGCCGATGCTTTGAGCAGGAAGGCTAGTGAGATGCTTGCTTCGTTGTATATTTCTAAGGATCAGGAGCATCTCAATACTACTGGTTGGAGATTCTACCCGGTTGAGGATTGTGTTGTGGTTTCTTCTTTCCAAGTTGAGCCACAAATTGTTTCTGTATTCGAGCGGCTCAAAGGACTGATCCTTCCATCCACGAGTTGAATTTGAAGGTCCGGGCTGGAGAACATGAGGATTATTCCATTTATTCTGATGGTTGCTTGATGTTTCATGGCAGGCTGGTTGTGCCTAACCTCATTGATTTGAAGGAGGAGATCCTTCGGGAAGCACCCTGCAGTAGACACAGTGTTCATCCTGGCGCACGGAAGATGTACCATGCGTTGAAGCCGCACTTTTGGTGGGATGGCCTGAAGAGCGACGTTGCTGGTTTTGTCGCTCGTTTCTTGAACTGTCAGATGGAAAAAGCCGAGAGGATGAGACCTGGTGGTCTGTTGCAGAGTTTGGAAGTTCCCCAATGGAATTGGGAGCACATAGCGATGGATTTTCGTGACGCATCTGCCTCGTACCAGCAGAGGATGCGATGCTATTTGGGTAGTTATCGATCGATTGTCGAAGTCTGCACATTTTATTCCCTATGGGATGACGTTCTCGTTGAAGAAAATGGCGAATATGTACATGGATTTTGTGGTTAGATTGCACAGTGTGCCTGTTTCGATCGTTTCAGATCGAGATCCAAGGTTTACTTCCAGGTTTTGGAAGAGTTTGCAAGAAGCTCTAGGTACCAGATTGGCTATGAGTACCGCGTATCATCCCCAAATAGATGGCCAATCTGAGCGAACTATCAAGATGTTGGAGGATATGTTACGAGCTGTTGTGATGGATTTTGGAGGTAGATGGCAAGACGCGTTGTGTTTAGTGGAGTTTTCCTACAATAACAGCTATCAAGTGACGATTGGCATGGCGCCATTTGAGGCTTTGTACGGCAGGAAGTGCAGATCGCCAGTATGTTGGGAAGAAGTAGGGGAGAAGTAGCTATCTGCCCCAGACTTTGTGCAGCAAATGAAGGATCATGTGGATCTAATTCGACAGCGGATGAAAGCTGCCCAGGATCGCCAAGCCATTTATGCGAATAAGAGGCGTCGACCTCTAGAGTTTCACGTTGGTGATCAGGTATTCCTTAAAGTTTCTCCGTTTTTCAGTATTATGCGCTTTGGTCACAAGGGAAAGTTAGCCCCTCATTACGTCGGACCGTATGAGATCGTTGAGAGGATTGGCCCGTTAGCGTATCGGCTGTTGTTGCCTCCGGAATTATCTTCTCTACATGATGTATTTCATGTTTACATGTTGAGGAAGTACGAGCCAGATCCGTCTCATGTGCTGAGAATTGACGAGGTCGAGCTAGATCAGACGTTGAGCTATCTGGAATATCCCATGCAGATCCTTGATAGAAAAGAGAAATAATTGAGGAATAAAACCATTCCGTTGGTGATGGTGCAATGGAGCAAGCATGGCAGGGAAGAAGCTACATGGGAGCTGGAGGAAAAGATGCAGCGCGAGTGGCCGCATCTGTTTGACTAGCTGTTGTACTAGATTCCCAGTAGTGGTAGTTGTTGATTGTATTTCTTTCATAGTTGTTTTTATTTGCTTGCTCAGTTATCTTGAACTCTTGGCCATGTTTTGGGCGATTTTCTGTTTTGATAACCTGTTGTTGAGTTGTATTTTCAGAATTGTTGTGTGATTTCGAGGACGAAATCCTTTTTAGTGGGGGAGAAATGTGAGACCTGAAATTAATAAAAGATTAATAGCTGGATTAATCGGTTTTTAAGGAATTATGGGTGTTCAATTTTCTGTTTGAAGGTTTCGTTTGCATTTTCGGGTCAGAATTCACATTTAGAGCAATTCTGGAAATTTTGATATTTTTGAGTTAGAAATCTGTTTTGGGTGCTCGGGTGAGATCTACATGGTTTTGTGTGGGATATGTTCGCATTTTTGAGAAATCTGGACGCTTGGTGTTGCGGCGTGTTTTGTGTTGCGTGTGAAATCTGTTTCGCGAGTTTAGCGTTCGAGTGAGCAGATTTCCTCCAGCGTTCAGCGATCAGCGTATTTTGTAGCGAGAGAGCATAATACGCCGTCGTTTAGGAGAGATCTGATATTTCATTAGCGCTAGGATCTGATTTGGAATCTGCCCCGCGTGTTTTGTGTTGAGCGCAATACGATGTCGTTTATATAAGTTAATACGGTGCCGTTTGGCTTAGAGTTTGGTTGTGAGATCTAGTGAGCGTGATCGCTGGTGCGCGAGACAATATATAGGGCTGGATTTCAAATGTCACCAATACGTTGCCGTTTTGGTTAGCGCTTGATGGAGAGATCTATTGTGAGACCTGGATTTGTGTTTAAGGTTAATTTGTTGGAATTAATCGGTGTTTAGAGATTCTTGGTGGTTTAAGATCTCTGGTTGAATGTGTAAGTAGTAGTTTCGGGTCAAATTCCTCACTTAGAACAATTCTGGAGGTTGTCGTATTTGTGAAGTATGGGGAGATATCTGTCAGGAGTCATGGTGACGTCATGTTTTCTGTTGTTGTGCGTTGGCGTAATAATTGCTGACGTAAGCTTTGCTGTTGAAGTATTGGTTGAGTTAGCTGTTGACAGCAAAGTTCCTGTAGCGATCTGCTCGCTTGTTTTGTGTTGAGCGTGTTACGATGTCGTTTAGATAAGTTACAACGGCGTCGTTTTGGTGATGCTTGCGGGAGAGATCTGTTGCCAGCGCTAAATGTTTAAGCGTTTAGCGTTTAGCGTGCAGTCTTCAGATTTGTTGACGTGTGCGAAGCTGCGTCGTTTTACTTTATGGAAACGCTGTCGTTTGGATAAGTGGCTACGTCGTCGTTTTATCATGGTGCGTTGCTAAGGCGTATAGATCTGTTTTTAGTGTGGCACGTTAGGTGACCAGTTGTGGGCAGATACGATGATGTAAGCAGCACGACGTCGTTTTGCACTGTTTCCGTTTCTGTTAGTAGTTTACGATATATGTTGGTGTCGGTGGATTTTATATCAGTTTTCTCGCGTGTATTTAAGGAAGACTTGGTCTTCGATTTGAAACACCAGATCCAATACTTAGCGAAATATTATCTTGGTTGTCGACCTCTGTTCTTCGAACCCTAGTACTATTCACCGTGAGCTTTTCCGGTGAATTCCCGTCGTTGCCGGCCATTGTTGATACGTTCGAGGTAGCGTTGGACTCCTCTTGCGAAGCTCTATCATTCCATACCAATTTGGGAGGCTGTGATCGGCAAGTTGAGGAACGCGAAGTTGCTACTCGGTTGTGCGTGGTATCGTACAGGCAGAACTTCGTTCGTTTCGTGATGAGATCTGTTCGTAGCTTTGAATTAAGCTCCCTATTAAGTTGTGCTGTTGAGATTAGTCGCTGGTTTGGTTGAGCGTAGCTCCCAGCCGTGAGCTTCTGTAATTTGCCGTGATTTTCCTGTCTTTGATTATTTGTGAGATGGCTATTGCTGGCTGCTGTTTTGTTAGATGACTGTTGGTTATGTAGTGTATACGTGCTGATGCTGTTATTGTTTCGCATATGTTTATATGCTTGTTATTCCAGCATGTTGCATACACGCATTTGCATCTCCGTTCAGCTTTTGCATCCATTGCTTCGTTGTTATTGTTCTGTTTACTTACCAGGATGCGAGGGCGAGCGGTGATTCCGCACTCTAATTTCCCCTATGCGCCGAGTGGCTAGCTACCACAGTTCATAGGTTGGGTTGTTGATGCATCTGGTAAGGGTGGGCGAGTAGGGGTGAGTGGGTAGCACCAACATGTCCTACACTCACCGTGGCCACATATTCTGTTTCAGATTCCGTTGAGCTGTTGTCTCCTTCCTCATGCATAGCATCTGCATTTTATTCTTGTTGTTTACTGCTGTTTTATAGTTGCTCTCCATACTGGGGTTTGACCCCATGTCCCTCTGGGGCTTGGTTGTTTTCCTTGTTGTGTTGTTTTTAGGAAACCCAGGTTATACAGCTGGTCGTGGTTTTAACCCAGCTGGTGGAGCCCCACGGGGTGGTTAGTGTATACCAGTGGCGTATATAATATTTATGTGTATCAGTATTCTTAGCCAGGGGGATGTCCTGTGCTTCGTTGTTGTATCCAGTGGTTGGAGTCTGATACTATTTTCGTATGCTATATTGATTGTGTTGTTTAGTGGTTTTTATAACTGGGATCTATTTTAAGTATTGTATTATTTTAAATTATATTGTTTTAACTCGTCAGGCCAAAAGCGAAAATTTTACCCGCTTTTTAATAGCTTCCGCTTGTGTTTGTGTGTTTTTACTCTGTTACGAGCACGAGGCCTGACATTTTTGGTATCAGAGCTTAAGCTGGGATAAGCTCGATTTCTTTGATCACACTTGAGTCTAGGATCAGTGTTGTGTGTTGCATGTGCTTGACTATGTGACTACGTGTTGCATATTTCTGTGTTATGTGCTATCTATGCTTTATATGTTCTGTTTTGCTTGATCCTGTTGAGTGTTTTCGTAGATGCCGCCTAGACGTCGTGGCAAAGGTAGGGGCATTTTGAGGAATCGGCAGGACAGAATGAGGATCGGCGTAGCGCTCCTAGCCGTTCTCGTAGTAGGCATGAGGAGGAGGAGGAATTTGGTGACTTGCCTCCCCCGGTGGAGCGGATGGATGTTGTTATAGGACGGTTTCAGCGGATGAACCCTCCAGTCTTTAATGGTGATGAGTCCAGTGAGGATGCGGACTCGTGGCTCCAGAACATCATCGGTCTTTTCGATCGAGTGCAGTATTATGATGATCTTCGGCTGAGTTTAGCGACCCTCTTGCTTAGGAAGGCTGCAGAGCGCTGGTGGCGAGACGCTTCGAGTACCTTGTTAGAGACCGGTGTTGGGATCTCTTGGGACAGTTTTTGCGAGACCTTCCGGCAGGAGTATGTACCCGAGTCTTATGTGAACGCCCGGGAGCGGGAGTTCGACCATCTGGAGCAGGGTTTCATGACTATTCGGGAGTATGCTAGGAAGTTTTCTTCTATGTTGGCGTACGTTCCCCATGTTTCTGGCCGGGAGAGGGCCAAGCGGACTAGATTTCTTGAGGGCTTGAACGAAGAGTTGTATCAGATGGTGTTGACCAGCAAACCCAAGAGCTATGCTAAAGCAGTTGACACTGCTATTGATATCGAGGAGGGTTTGCATAGTCGTCGTGCTCGTAGGTAGCAGGCGGCGCAGGATAGTCGTCCTGCTATTCAGGGAGCCAGTCTTCCCAGTCCTCCCAGTCAGCCCATCAGCCCCAACAGCAGCAGCAGCATCAGCAGCAGGTGGCTCAGTAGTCTGGCCGTCAGAGGTTTCGACCCTGTGGTCAGCGGTTCAAGAAGAAGTCGGGTTCTGGCTCTTCTGGTTTGGGCATCTCAAGTAGCAGTGGTTCTAGGGCTGAGTTTTGCGGTTTTTGCGATGGGAAGCATCCGTCTACGCAGTGCATTGGTGTGCAGGGTTCCTGCAACCTTTGTGGTCAGTACGGGCATTTTTCTAGAGTGTGTCCGTCAGCTGGATCACAGCAGACCGCGGCCCAGCATCAGGGTCGAGGAGGTCAGTCTAGGGGTCGTTCCCCTCAGTTTCCGTAGCCCCGATTAGGTGAGATGCAGTTTAGGCCGTTTCAGCAGGCTGGTCCGTCGCGGTTCGGACAGTCGTCTCAGCCTTTCTTCTCTGGACCCCAGCATGCTCAGGTTAACGTCTTCACTAGGGAGCAGGCCGAGGAGACATCGATTCGGGTGATCGCAGGTACTTGCCTTGTTTTTGATTTTCCTGCACGTGTGTTGTTTGACACCGATGCATCGCATTCGTTTATTTCTGATTCGTTTGTTGTTGAGCTTGGTCTGTGTACCATTTCATTGCGCGATGCTGTTTCCGCATCTACCCCTGGCGGTGTGAGCTTGTTCTCCCAGGAGGTTTTGTTGGATGGTGTGTTGCGGTTTGGTGAGCATGTCCTGTTAGCGAACTTGATCCGTTTGATGCTATGGGATTTCGATTGCATAGTTGGGATGGATGTGATGTCCAACTATAGGGCCTCTGTGGATTGTTTTCATGGAATTGTGCGCTTTAGGCCTTTGTCTGGAGAGAAGTGGGACTTCTACGGTCAGGACTCTAGATCGAAGAATCCCTTAGTCTCAGCGATGGAGATGTTCAGCTTGTTGTCTTTGGGGAATGCTGGCTTTATGATCTACACTTTGGATGCGTCTTCTTCTTCCCGTGTTCAGCTCAGTGACGTTCCCGTAGTGCGGAACTTTCCCGATGTGTTTCCGGAGGAGATCCCTGGTTTTCCTCCGAGGAGGTAGATTGACTTCAGCATAGAGCTGGTGCCTGGGACAGCTCCGATTTCTCGTGCCTCGTATCGTCTGGCGCCTGCGGAGTTGAGAGAACTCAAGGTGCAGTTAGTTGATTTGCTGGAGAAAGGTTTCATTCGACCTAGTATGTCGCCGTGGGGAGCGCCCATCCTGTTTGTGAAGAAGTAGGATGGCTCAATGCGGATGTGCATTGATTTCCACCAGTTGAACAAAGCCACTGTGAAGAACAAGTACCCATTACCGAGAATAGATGATCTGTTTGATCAGTTGCAAGGTTCTGCGGTTTATTCAAAGATTTATCTTCGTTCAGGGTACCATCAGCTGACAGTGAGAGATCAGGATGTCGCGAAGACTGTGTTTCGTACGAGGAATGGACACTTTGAGTTTTTGGTGATGCCGTTGGGGTTGACCAACGTGCCTGCAGTCTTTATGGATCTGATGAACCAGGTTTTTAGAAAGTTCATAGACCAGTTTGTGATTGTTTTTATTGACGACATCTTGGTTTATTCGAAGACTCCGAGGGAGCATAAAGAGCACATGGGAATGGTTCTTCAGAGATTGAGAGAGCAGCAGTTGTATGCGAAATTTTCCAAGTGCGAGTTTTGGTTAGATCGCGTTGTATTTCTGGGTCATGTGATTTCAGCCGAGGGGATTTATGTAGATCCTAGCAAGGTTGATGCTGTTCTGAACTAGGAGCGTCCCAGGAATGTTTCCGAGATTCGTAGTTTCTTGGGTCTGGCTGGCTATTATCGTCGCTTCATTGAGGGATTCTCAAGTTTAGCAAAGCCGATGACTCAATTGACTAAGAAGGACAAGCGTTTTGTTTGTACTGAGCAGTGCGAGAATGCTTTTCAACTGCTTAAAGAGAAACTGACTACTGCGCCTGTGTTGGCTCTGCCGTCCGGATCAGGTTGTACTGAGCAGTGCGAGAATGCTTTTCAACTGCTTAAAGAGAAACTGACTACTGCGCCTGTGTTGGCTCTGCCGTCCGGATCAGGTGGTTTTGTTGTTTGTTCTGACGCTTCGCTTAACGGATTGGGTTGTGTTTTGATGCAGAATGGTCGAGTCATTGCATATGCCTCACGGCAGTTGAAACCGCACGAGACTCGTTACCCAGTCCATGATTTGGAGTTAGCAGCGGTGGTCTTTGCGTTGAAGATGTGGCGTCACTACCTGTATGGCGATCAGTTTGTGGTGTACTCGGACCACAAGAGTTTGCAGTATCTGTTTTCGTAGCCTGACCAGAACAATAGACAACGTCGGTGGATGGAGCTGCTAAAGGACTTTGATTGCGAGATCAAGTAACAGCCTGGGAAGTCGAACGTAGTAGCCGATGCTTTGAGCAGGAAGGCTAGTGAGATGCTTGCATCGTTGTACATCTCTAAGGATCAAGAGCATCTTAAGACTACGGGTTGGAGATTCTACCCGGCTGAGGATTACGTTGTGGTTTCATCGTTCCAAGTGGAGCCACAGATTGTTTCGAGTATTCAAGAAGCTCAGAGGACTGATCCGTCTACCCACGAGTTGAAGTTGAAGGTCAGGGCTGGCGAACTTGAGGACTAATCTGTCTCTTCCGATGGTTGTTTGCGTTTCCGTGGCAGGTTGCTTGTGCCCAATTTGATTGATTTGAAGGAGGAGATCATTCGAGAAGCGCACTGTAGCAGACATAGTGTTCATCCTGGTGCACGGAAGATGTACCATGCGTTGAAGCCGCACTTTTGGTGGGTTGGCCTGAAGAGCGACGTTGCTGGTTTTGTTGCTCGTTGTTTGAATTGTCAGATGGTTAAGGCCGAAAGGATGAGACCTGGTGGTTTGTTGCAGAGTTTGGAAGTGCCCCAATGGAATTGGGAGCACATTGCTATGGATTTCGTGACGCATCTGCCTCTTTCCAGCAGAGGATGTGATGCTATTTGGGTGGTTATAGACCGTTTGTTTAAGTCTGCACATTTTATTCCCTATGGGATGACCTACTCTTTGAAGAAGATGGCGAAGCTGTACGTTGATTTTGTGGTTAGACTTCACGGTGTGCCTGTTTTGATTGTTTCCGACCGAGATCCGAGGTTTACTTCAAGGTTTTGGAAGAGTTTGCAAACAGCTTTGGGTACCAGATTGGCGATGAGCACCACATATCACCCCCAGACAGATGGCCAATCTGAGAGAACTATCCAGACGTTGGAGGATATGTTACGAGCTGTTGTGTTGGATTTCGGAGGTAGCTGGCAAGACGAGTTGTATTTAGTAGAGTTTTCCTACAATAACAGCTATCAGGTGACGATTAGCATGGCGCCGTTTGAGGCTTTATATGGTATAAAGTGCAGATCGCCAGTATGTTGGGAAGAAGTGGGGGAGAATCATCTATCTGCCCCTGACTTTGTGCAGCAAATGAAAGATCATGTGGATCTTATTAGACAGCGGATGAAAGCTTCCCAGGATCTCCAAGCCAGTTACGCGAATAAGAGGCGTCGACCTCTCGAGTTTCAGGTTGGTGATCGTGTATTTCTCAAAGTTTCTCCGTTTCGCAGTGTGATGCGCTTTGGATGCAAGGGAAAGTTAGCCCCTCGTTACGTTGGTCCGTATGAGATTGTTGAGAGGATTGACCCTTTAGCGTATCGGCTGTTGTTGCCGCCAGAGTAGTCTTCTCTACATGACGTCATTCATGTTTCCATGTTGAGGAAGTATGAGCCAGATCCTTCTCATGTGCTTGGAACTGACGAGGTTGAGCTGCATCAAACGTTGAGCTATCAAGAATATCCTTTGCAGATCCTTGGCAGAAAAGAGAAACAGTTGAGGAATAAAACCATTCCGTTGGTTATGGTGCAATGGAGCAAACATGGAAGGGAAGAAGCTACTTGGGAGATGAAAGAAAAGATGCAGCGCGAGTAGCCGCATCTATTTGAGTAGCTGTTAAGCTATACTTCCAGTAGCTGTTAGTTCTGATTGTATTTCTTTCCTAGTTGTTGTTGAATGTTTGCTCAGTTATCTTGAACTCTTGGCTTGAGTTAGGCAGAGTTCTATTTTGTATCTTGCTGTTTAGTTGTTTTTTTTCTAGATTGTTGTTTGATTTTGGGGACGAAATTCTTTTAAGTGGGGGAGAAATGTGAGACTATTTGTGTTTAAGGTTAATTTGTTGGAATTAATCGGTGTTTAGAGATTCTTGGTGGTTTAAGATCTCTGGTTGAATGTCTAAGTAGTAGTTTTGGGTCAAATTCCTCACTTAGAACAATTCTGGAGGTTGTCGTATTTGTGAAGTATGGGGACATATCTGTCAGCAGCCATGGTGACGTCATGTTTTCGGTTGTGCGTTGGCGTAATAATTGCTGACATAATCTTTGCTGTTGAAGTATTGGTTGAGTTAGCTGTTGACAGCAAAGTTCCTGTAGCGATCTGCTCTCGTGTTTTGTGTTGAGCGTGTGACGATGTCGTTTAGATAAGTTACAACGGCGTCGTTTTGGTGATTCTTGCGGGAGAGATCTGTTGCCAGCGATAAATGTTTAAGCGTTTAGCGTTTAGCGTGCAGTCTTCAGATTTGTTGACGTGTGAGATGCTGCATCGTTTTATTTTATGGAAACGCTGTCGTTTGGATAAGTGGCTACGTCGTCGTTTTAGCATGGTGCTTTGCTAAGGCGTATAGATCTGTTTTTAGTGTGGCACGTTAGGTGACCTGTTGTGGGCAGATACGATGATGTAAGCAGCACGACGTCGTTTTGCACTGTTTCCGTTTCTGTTAGTAGTTTACGATATATGTTGGCGTCGGTGGATTTTATATCAGTTTTCTCGCGTGTATTTAAGGATGACTTGGTTTTCGATTTGAAACACCAGATCCCATACTTAGTGAAATATTATCTTGGTTGTCGACCTCTGTTCTTCGAACCCTAGTACTGTTCACCGTGAGCTTTTCCGGTGAATTCCCGTCGTTGCCGGCCATTTTTTGATACGTTCGAGGTAGCGTTGGACTCCTCTTGCGAAGCTCTATCATTCCATACCACTTTGGGAGACTGTGATCGGCTAGTTGAGGAACGCGAAGTTGCTATTCGGTTGTGCGTGGTATCGTACTGGTAGAACTTCGTTCCTTTCGTGATGAGATCTGTTCCTAGCCTTGAATTAAGCACCCTGTTAAGTTGTGTTGTTGAGATTAGTCTCTGGTCTGGTTGAGCGTAGCTCCCAGCCGTGAGCTTCTGTAATTTGCCGTGATTTTCCTGTAGCTTGCCTGAGATCTGTTGTGCGTATGTTTAGCAGGTGTTGGATCAG
>KV001284.1:140782-153371 GCA_001598015.1 Dorcoceras hygrometricum | reverse complement strand
GCTCCGCTGCGGCTGTTACCCCGTGACCGCTTAGTTATTTCATGTTATTTGCTTTTAAACATGTTCAGTTTTTCCGCAAACAATTTTTGAATACTCTGATTTTTATGCTAGCTTATGAGACGTGGATTGAAGATTTTTTTTTTGGCAGTTGTTTAACAATCGTTGAGATGTTATTTTAATGCTGAAGTTATGTTTTATTATTTATAGCTTTTATTTAACATTATTCCACGTCTGCTTTCAAAAAAAATATTTAGAGGTTTAGTATGTTTCATGGATTAAATGAGTAAAGGAGCTAGTATTTCAGTTGTTGAAGTATTTCAGCTGTTACAACATTGAACTGTTGGTATATTTAGCTGTGACAGCTATTCGGCGATAAAATAGTCGTCCTATTCAAGAAAGAAATAACTGTATTAAAGGGAAAACTTTCAGGCGCAAATGATGAATAGATTCAAGTGCTATCAATGTTTAAATTGGAAAGAATCAATGGTGAAGATTGAATCGTACAATTTCCTGGAATTAAGGAGACACTGTCAGTGCGATTTTGGGTAAATAGTACACAATATACAGAGGACGTTATTCGATGTTTGCACAAATATGGATAGACAAAATTTTGGCTTTGACGAAGCGCAGATTACCATTTGATGGAGCAGGATTTACGGTGGTACGATAAACATATATTCAAAAAGGGATTTGTTTCCTTGGCGAGATTTAATGACCGTTGTGGACGAAGGATATAAATAGCTGGATTTTGAATTGAAGAAGCTCTCTGGCTCATTCTCGTCTATTGAAGTTATCTTCCTAAAGCTCAAACAACTACTGAAAATTTACATTGCAGAAATTGTTCTAAGCCCAGTATCCTAATCTCGAAGAATACTTCACAGTTCAAGCCTTCACAGATATTACCTTTGAGATACATCTTCTGGTTACCTTGTGTAATGGAGCTTTATTGTTAAAACCAGAAGATTTATAGTCTCAATAGCCTTCCATTCCATTGTATCATTCATTGTTGAGTCTGTAACAAACGAGCTACACAAAGCCGTTTGATAGAAATTATAAGTGTTGTATTCAACAGTTACATCTGCTTGTTGTTGGGAGTTGCTAGGAGTTCAACTGGAGCGAGGCTCGGTGATTGGGTGTTTACAGAGGCTGTACTCATCAAAGCTTCTAGTGGAACCTTCCTGAAAAGGAAGAAGGGAAGACGTAGGATATTGTTATCCGAACTTCCATAAACAAACTCTTGACTCTATACTCTTACATTACTGCATTTATTTATTACGTATACTGTTCACTGATTAATCGGTTTATTTACGCACATTTACTATTAACCGAGAAATCAGCTTTTGGGACTGAGATACCTTAAATCTGATAACTCGGATTTAAGTTAAGCGAGTGCTTGTAAAAATTGTTTTAAAGGTTTCGAAAATTAAAAATACCAATGAGTTCATTCAACCCCACCCCCCTTCTGAACTCCTAGGCCTGTTTTTCGAGCCATATTGATCATATCAATTGGTATCAGAGCCTGCGCATCTCAGTTATTGAACATATTGTTGTTTGTGCTTTATTATATTCAAATATGTCTACTTCTCACAACAAAATTACTATGTTTTCCAAGGAGGACTATGATGACTGGAAGATTCGTATGCAAGCGCATCTGGCTGCTCAGGACAATGACATGTGTTCGGTCATCACAGAAGGGCTGATGAAAATTATGAAGCCAAACTTGGCCTTTGCTATATCTAATGGCGAGCCCCAGTATCTAAAAAGAGCAGACATGAGTGCTCCAACGAGGACAAAAAGAAAGAAAATCTGGATAACGTGGCCAGGGACATTATTTATAAGACGCTGGACAAAAACATGTTCAGCAAGATTAAAACCTGCGCCACAACAAAGGAGATATGGGAGAAGCTGACACAAATTTGTGAAGGCAATGATGAAACGAAGGAAAAAAAGCTAACAGTGGCTCAACAGAAATATGAGTCAATAAAGATGAAAGACGGAGAAACAATGACGGAGTTTGATGAGCGATTCAGCGCCGTGGTGATTGAGTTGACTAGCTTGGGAAAAGAGTATCGCAACCGTGAGTTGGCATTGAAAATGATGAGAGCGTTGCCCAGAGAATGGGACGTGAAGACGATGGCTATGCGAGAATCTAAGATCTAAACAAGCTGGAACTTCATGACCTCTTCGCGAATCTAAAAGCTTATGAGTTCGAGTTGGAAACTAGATCAGAAGCTGGATCCTCAGCATCCCAGCCGACCAAAGCGTTTGCTGCTACAACATTTGAACAGTTCTCTCCAAGCGCCAGCAAGACAGCTGATCAACTCAGCAACGACGCAATGTCCGTATTCGTTAAGATGTTTGGGAAATATTTGAGAAGATCCTACAACCCTTCTACTCCTTATAATAATGTCCATAAAAATGATAAATTTACAACTGATATGAACTGTTTTAATTTTGGACGTCCAGAGCACTTTGCAGCTGACTGCAACAGGCCAAAAAAGGAGGATAGATACAAAAGAAATGAGAAGACAGATGATAGAAACAAAGAAAGATCAAAAGACACGAGGATGAGGACAAGAGCTGATAAGAGGCCCAGTCTTAAGAATGATCGCAAAGTACTAGTTGCTGAGGAAAGCAACAAGAACTGGGCTGACACCAATTCAGATTCATCATCCAGCAGCTCCTCATCCAGCGATAGTGAACAGGAGGAAGTTCAATATCTAATGGCTGATCAAACATATGACGATGAGGTATTCGATTTCTCTAATGTTGAATTTACACGAGAGGACCTAATCAGTGCACTAAATGATATGGTCCAAGAGTACCATAAGCTTTCTCACACATTCGAGGAAGTTAAGGCTGAAAACATTGATTTGAAAAATAGTTCAGTTGAACCAAGTACTGTTCAACTTGGTGAAGCTGGAAGTTTAAAAATCGAGTTGAGTAAGCTGAAGGCTGAAAATGAATTGTTGAGATCAAAGTCCTGTGAGCTCGAGTCTGAAATTGAAAAATTAAATTCGATAATGAGCTCATGGACCCAGTCTTCTATCTCTCTAGACAAGCTGTATGAGATTCAGAAGCCAGCGAATGATAGAACTGGCTTAGGTTTCAATACTGGTGAAAGCAGCTCTAGAGAGACTTGTACTCAATCAAATCTAGCACATGACAAGTTCAAAAAGATGATATTTGTCAAAGCTAGTGTGATACATGATCCATGCGAGTCGGTACGGTATGATGACAAGATATCGGAGCTATTGAATAAGAAAGGAAAAGCTGATATTGGCTATGACAGACCCGAGAGTCCTAAGTCTGGTTGGCTAAAGAACAGACTTGACAAGGAAAAGGCAAAAGCTGGATCCAAGTCATTTTTTCAGCACCAACAAAGACGTAGCTCTAAGATGGTTAAGTCTGAATGAAAAAAGGTTAGGCCCCGTAGAGATCTAAATGGTCAGAATATCAAACCAAAGCTCAATAGATCTCACAACATTTCTGCACAGACCCTTATGGACTATCATACTAGGAAAACTGTAAAGGTCATTCAAGTATGGGTCCCGAAAGGGTAATCCTATCAGGACCCAAGTAAAATTGGATACCAAAATCTGTTTTTATGATTGCAGGATAACAGGTACAAAGTTGGAGATGAATCAATCATATGGTACCTGGACAGCGGCTGTGCAAGACATATGATAGGAAACCCAAAGCTGCTGACAGATGTCATTCCGCACAAAGGAGCAAAAATAGTTTTTGGTGATAACTCACATGGTAACACTGTGGGTAAGGGTAAGCTTACCCACGGTAATATTTCAATATCTGATGTTTTAGTTGTTGATAATTTGATTAGCATAAGTCAGCTATGTGACAAGGGTTACATATTTAACTTTCAACAGCACACATGCACAGTTCAAAGTCCAGAAGGACTGATTGTAATGGTAGGTAAAAGGTCGGGGAATACCTACATTATCAATTGGTCAGAACCCATGGGATCTAAACAAATTTGCTTAGCAGCCAACTCTTCCAAGAGCTGGTTGTGGCGTCAACGAATGAACAATATTAACTTTAAAACACTTTCCCATTTGAGTCAACATGAACTGGTTTCTGGTATTCCCAAAATCAATTTTTCAAAAGACAAGATCTGTGCCGCATGTCATCTTGGTAAACAAATTCGTTCTACTTTTAAAAAGAAAGGTGGTAAACATTCTTCCCAAAGCCTAGAGCTTTTACATATGGATCTCTTTTGTCCTATTCCCTTAACTAGCTTAGGGGGAACGAACTACACCCTACTTGTTATTGATGATTTTACAAAATTCACTTGTGTGCTGTTTTTAAAAGCAAAATCTGATAACGCTGACCATCTTATTCGTCTTTTAAAACGTTTACAAAATGACGGATCTTGTACAGTCAATAGGATAATAAGTGATCGTGGTACCGAATTTTTAAATCATAAATTAACTTCTTATCTAGAAGACATTGGGATAAAGCATGAGCTTTCAGCAGATAGAACTCCTCAGCAGAACGGGCTTGCTGAGAGGAGAAATCGTACTTTAAAAGAATCTGCTAGATCTATGATTGCTAATTCTGGAATTTCACAAAAATTTTGGGCAGAAGCAGTTAATACAGCTTGCTATACTCAAAACAGATCTATGATTAATAGGATGGATGATAAAACCCCATATGAGATCTGGAGTGGCAAGAAACCTGATATTTCATATTTCAGGGTGTTTGGGTGCAATTGCTTCATTCATAATAATGGTAAGAAGAACCTAACAGCTTTTGATGCAAAATCTGATGCAGGTATCTTTCTAGGCTATTCAGCAGTGAGCAAGGCTTATCGAGTATTCAACAATAGAAGTCTAACTGTTGAAGAGTCAGCACACGTTGTCTTTGATGAGATAAGTTTTAGATCCAATTCAGCTGCGAGCCTTAACGATCTATGTACACGTCAAGAATCATCAATCATTGATGACTCGGATGATGTTGTGGCACAACAAAGACAGTCAGCAGAGATGGAACCAGCACTGGACACACCACACAACAATGCTCAACAAGATCTGACAGGTAATCCAGTAGTCATCGATTTGACTAACGTTGACTCAACGCAGGATCAGATCTCTCCTAGTGTGCCTGCTTCTGGAGCTCAAGCGACAAATGCACAATATGATGCTCAAACAGATGGTGCTCAACCAGATGTTGCACAAATAGATCTTGCCACACAATAATCAACATCTGAAGCACCAGTTGCAAGTACTTCATATCAATTGGTAACAGACAATCCAGATGTGGCTATCCAGCAATACATTCAAGCAAAACAGGAAGCAAACCCAATTGGACTTGATCTTCGGTGGAATAGAGATCATCCACCTGAGCAGGTCATAGGTAACATCGAATCTCCTGTTCGCACACGAAGCCAACTATTGCATTATCATTTTGATTTAGCTTTCATCTCGCATATAGAACCTAAGCAAATAGATGAAGCCTTAGCAGACCCAAGCTGGGTAGAAGCAATGCAAGAAGAACTAAATAAGTTTAAGAGAAATAACGTATGGCAACTTGTACCTAGACCTTCAAATCATTCAGTTATAGGAACACGATGGGTCTTCAGGAACAAACTGAATGAAGATGGAATAGTAACAAGAAACAAAGCTAAACTGGTAGCTCAAGGCTTTAGACAAATGGAAGGAATAGACTTTGATGAAACATTTGCACCTTTAGCTAGATTAGAAGCTATACGCATGTTCCTTGCATATGCAGCATTCAAAGATTTTAATGTATTTCAAATGGATGTTAAGAGTGCATTTCTTAATGGCATAACAGAGGAAGTGTATGTTGCACAACCTCCTGGCTTCGTAGATCATACATATCCAAACCACGTTTAAAAATTGGTTGTATGGGTTGAAGCAAGCACCTAGATCTTGGTATGATACACTGTCCAAATAGAATTAGCTCGTACTAAAGTCTTATCCGTGTCACCTATTCTGATTATTCAAATTGTTAAAGCTGATCATGTCTTTGGTACAAATCTATGTTGATGATATTATTTTTGGGTCAACTAACCCCAAATCGTGTCAAAAGTTCTCTAAGCTGATGCAGGACAAATTTGAGATGAGCATGATGGGCGAGCTAACGTTCTTTCTGGGCTTACAAGTTCGACAGCTGGAAAAAGGAATCTTCATTAACCAAGCTATATATACGAAAGAACTGCTGAAGAAATTTGGCATGGAGAACTTTTCAGCAGCAGCGACCCCAATGAGCTCATCAATCAAGCTGGACAAAGTCGAAGATGGTACTGCCATTGAGGTATCACTTTATCATGGTATAGTTGGCTCCCTGCTGTACTTAACTGCTAGCAGAACAGACATCATGTTTGCTGTCTGTATGTGTGCTAGATTTCAAGCAGAGCCTAAACAGTCGCATTATATTGCTGTGAAAAGAATTTTGAAATATTTAAAAGGAACTTCCAACGTGGGTCTTTGGTATCCCAAAGACTCAGGCTTTCAACTAATCGGTTATAGTGATGCAGACTACGCAGGATGTCGAATTGATCGCAGGAGCACAAGTGGAACTTGTCAATTCTTGGGAGATCGCTTGATTTCCTGGTTCAGTAAGAAGCAAACATCTATTGCAACGTCCACAGCTGAAGCAGAGTACTTAGCAGCAGGAAGCTGCTGTGCTCAGATATTATGGATACAACAACAGCTTAAGGACTATGGCATTGATGCTTCTGAAGCTCCTATTTTCTGCGACAACACCAGTGCTATTTCTATCACTCAAAACCCTGTGCTGCATTCAAGAACAAAGCATATAGACATCAGGCATCACTTTATAAGGGACCACGTGCTAAAGAAAGACGTCAGGCTGGAGTATGTGTCGACTGAGCAGCAAGTTGCTGACATCTTCACAAAGCCTCTACCAGACGCTAAGTTTTCTTATTTTAGAAACATATTAGGTATCCTAGAATTGCCTTGAATTGTCCCGCTAACAATTTGCAGGTTGATAGCTGTTGCTTAACTCAGCTGCGAGTCTTTTGTTCAGGGGTAACGCAAAGACCTTCAGCTGAGGCAAGAATATTGCGTTGGGAGGATCTTAATCGTAGGGGGAACCAGGATCTGAATTGTTAAGTGCTACGTCAGTTGAATATGTGGGATCTTGATACACTCAGATGCCACATATACACAGCTGATGCTTATTTGTGATCAGATCCTGCTCTGCCCTCAGCGATATATTAAACCAGCTGTGACGTTATACAATATTGGCGCGTGTTTTTAACTTTTCACTTTACGATTATTTATTTGAAAATATTTTCAAAATCATTTCAAAATATTGTACGCGCCGTCGGATGATTGACACGTGATTTGTCATCATGCGAAAAGTCACATCCACATTTTATCTCTCCATTAACTTTTCGCTTTCCTTGAATATATTACGGCGTTTCCTATTTACCCTTTCACTTACCTTGCGCGTAACTTCTCTTCAGTATTCTTGTGCTCATAGTCTCTTTGTGTTTTCTCTTGAAAATATTTTTTATGCGTACTCTCAGCTTTTTTTAACCAATCTGAAATGGCATCTTCTCTGTTTACCAACACCGTTCACGTTTGTTTTCACTCTGTCCTTACCATGGACAACCCCGGTATGGTATTGATGTTTGAAGCCCTAATGGCATCTGGCCTAAAGGGATTTTTATCGGGTGTCCAGCAGTCCTTTACGAAGCTTCTTTGATAGAATTCTTTGAGAACGCATCCGTCAGGGATGGTGTGGTGATCAGCACCGTTGGCGGAAAACAGGTGGAAATATCTGAGGAGTTGTTTGCTAGTTCGTTTGAGTTGCCAGTTGATGGGTTGACAGATTTGTCTGATGTTCCGAAGGATATAGTTTTTGATGAGAGAAGCATATTTTCTCTCTCTGGTGAACAGGTGAGCATTTCCGGCAAAAAACGGGAGATGAAAATTGAGTTTCGCCTTTTGAGTGACATTCTGGCGAGAACTATTTATTTGAAGGCCGGGTCCTTCGATGCGATCACCCATGGAAGGTTTTTTATGATGGCTGCTATAAACGGTGGAGTGAAAATAAACTGGAGCAGGTTGCTGTTCAATATGTTTAAAGATATGGTGACTCCGAGATCGAAGCAAGCCAAGGGCTATGCTATTCAAATCTGCTTACTGCTGAAAAATGTTCCTAATTTGGCACTGGGAGATTCCAAGGAGTTTCCTGCCTCTAAAATCTTGACTGACAAGATTGTCCACCGATTGTGAGGATTGAGAAATTCATATAGTGATTAATCAGATTTTGTAGGATTAGTCGCAGGATTTAGAGTGGTCGAATTTCTCTAAGAATTGAATCAGCCGCAGCGAATTTTTTTTAGTCAACGCGGGTCAACGATACTGTAGCTTGTAGCTGGTAGAATTTGATTTAAATAGTTATTGTATCGTGTGAGACGTACGTTGTCGTTTTGATTGTAGAGGTTGCTGCTGGCAGACGTTGCATTTAGCGCGAGAGTTAGCGAGAGAGCGACACGTGTTGGTCAACATTTTTGAGTGTTGACTACTGGACCAGCAGATGCGTGAGTAAAGGAGCGACCAGCTGATGGTTTGAAGAACCAGCCGTGAGAGAATTGTTGTGAAGAATGCATTGCGACTGGGTGACCAGCTGTTGGTTTGAGGAACCAGTTGTGGGAGCAATGCGACGTCGTTTTGTTAAGTTCAAATGCTGCGTTTTGGTTGCGTTAGCGTAACCAGCTGCTGGTTTTTCGTAGGGAATTTGGTACCAGCTGGTGGAGCGCTACGATGTCGTTTGGATTAGTTGACGCGTCGTCGTTTTGGCTTGTTTTGCGTAACCAGTCGACTGATGGGTTTTTGTAGGGATCTGTTACCAGCTTTTGGTTGCTTCACAAGAGATATATGTTGCCAGTTGGTGAAGCTCTGTGACGTCATTTGAGTTAGTTGGAACGGTGTCGTTTTGATGTTCTTTTGAGAATGCATCGACTCTTTGTTGCGCCTGGTTTTGATGTGCGCAACGACTGGTTTTGGTTAGCAGATTTCTACTGTTCACGACGACATATTATTTTTGTGATCAACAGACGTTGGATTTGAGGATTATATATAGAAGTGTTGATCGACACTTAGAAATATTTTAGAACCCGATATTTCTTATCTTCTTATCCAAACACTTGTTCGATATTGTTCACTCGAACGCTTCTTCTTTAGATTTCTGCCAATTCCAACCTCTGTTTTTGATTATTTTGATGACGCTGAGTTCGCCTTGCCTAGCTCTTTCGATTCCTACCCATTAGAGGACCTGAATTAGCGTTGGAGTAGAAGCGTGAAGATACTGGTGTTCGAAGCTTTTTGGAGAAGTCTGTTTCGTGTGTTCTCCTGCGGTTTAAGCTTCGGGGTGAGCAATTCTCGTTGAATTGAACTTTTTCTAGTAGCTAATACCTGCGTAGAATTGTTTAGAACTTGAGTATAGTTCTGGCCGTAGGTATTAGTGTACAGGTTCTGATTTATGCTTGAATTAAGCTGATTTTGAGGCTTTGAAACAGATTCTAGCTTCCAGAGAGTCCTGTCGTGCATTTGAGGAATCTGTGAGGTAGAATTTGAGGATTGAAGGTACGAATTGAGCAGATTTAGCAGCTTAGAGCATGAACATGAATATGATTGATGTTGCGAACCTGCTGATGTGATTATATGATTTTACGTGTTACAGTTTGTTGAATTGATTGAATTGTACATTCTGTTTCACGTATGAATTAATGTATGCATTGTGCATTGATGATTTTTGGCATACATGCATACATATTGAGCCTGATAGATTGATTGATGACCCGAGATTTGAGCCACGTTGTGACTGGCCGACTGCTTTGTTGTGCCTGAAAAGTCCAACACTATCATCGGAGTGGTGACGACCGGATTCGAGTGTCTACCACCGAGCTCTGATGGGTTGACGGACCCTGAAGATCATGGACCGATGATTTCCACCGGCTGACTTGCTGTGCGTGGTGTAGAGGCTCGATTGATGTGATTGCCAGTTGACTTGCTGGTCTAGCTATCCGATCTTTGATAGCCCTCATGCATTCATGGCATTGATTATAGCATGTTGCATGTTAGCTGTTTAGATAGCTCTTCGTACTGAGGCTTGACCTCGTATTGTTTTCCTGCTTTTGTGTTGTTCGGGTCTGTGTTACCCATTTGCAGGATCTTCAGGTAACCAAGCTGTACAGAGTGGAGGTTCAGCTGGTCGATCCCCATTTCCACGAGTCCCAATTATTTTAATGTATCGAACCCGGGGGATGCCCCGTGTCTTATGTATTTTTGGGGATCTGTATTTGAATTTATAATTGTGTTACCTGTTTTATGTGAGTCTGAGTCAACTCATATTTTTGTTATGAATATTTTGAATGTATGATTTTAAGTTCAGGCCTAAAGTATTTCGAAAATTTTTAAGCCCGATTTTTGCGCTTCCGTGATTATGTGCTTAATTGTGCTATTATCTTGAGTAATTAGCATGGGGCCTGACAATCACACCTTCCAGAATAAGGACCGTAGACAATTCAAGAAGCCAAACAATAATCAGCAAGGGCCTCAAGGAAGCTCAACCTATCACCACAGTTCCTAAAACATGGAACAGGCCAGAGTGTCCAACTTGCAGGAAAAATCATTCGGCCAATGTAGATTTGGCCAGGATGGGTGTTATAGGTGTGGCAGGCCAGGTCACATAGCTAAGTTTTTCCCTCAGAACAAACAACTCATCACTAGTAGATCTTATGTGATGACATCGAAACAGGCTCAACCAGACTCGACGGTTATTACAGATAAAATTGTTGTTGCCAGTATACCCACTTTAGCTTTGTTAGATTTTGCTGCAACACATTATTTATATCAGTAAATTTTTATAAGAAGTTACCATTTCAACAGAATTATTAGAGGTAGGATATTGCGTTAACATTCCCTCGGGAGACAGTTTATTTACCAATAATATTTTTCGCAACATAGAACTTAAGCTGCAGGAGAATATTGTTTATGCAGATCTAATAGTATTACCTATGCTTGAGTTTGATTTAATATTGGGAATAGATTGGTTGACTAAGTATGGAACCATTATAGATTTTAAGCAAAGGACTGTCAAGATTAAACCACCCAGCGGGAGCTCATTTTTGTCCAAGCCGGTAGGTTTGATAGAACTCCTAAACTGATATCGTCTTTGAAAGCCCAGAGCTATTTAAGGAAGGGATATCAAGGATTTCTAGTTAGTGCTTTATCAGTAGTGGAAGGAGAGAAAATTAGACTGGAAGACGTTGAAGTAGTGAATGAATTTCCTGACGTATTTCCAGAAGATATATCCGGTTTTCCACTAGATCGAGAGTTAGAACTCACTACTGATTTAGTAACCGAAGCTGCTCCAGTTTCTAAGCCACCATACAGACTTGCTCCTAAGGAGATGAAAGAATTGAAAGATCAAATCCAAGATTTATTGAATAATGGTTTCATCCATCTCCAGTGTTATTTGTCAAAAAGAAGGACGGGAGTATGCGTTTGTGTATAGATTATAGGGAGTTGAACAAGTTAACTGTTAAGAATAAATATCCTCTCCCTAGGATAGATGATTTATTCGATCAACTCCAAGGAGATGCTGTATTTTAGAAGATCGATCTCCGATCTGGTTATCACCAGCTTAGAGTAAAGGATGCATACGTATATAAGACAGCCTTTATAACACGATATGGTCATTACGAATTCTTAGTGATGCCATTTGGGTTAACTAATGCCTTCTGTGTTCATGGATTTAATGAATAGAGTATTCCAACCTTTTCTAGATAGATTCGTGATTGTTTTTATAGATGATATTCTCTTTACTCTAAGAGCAGAGAACAGCACGCTGACCAGCTCAAAGTGATACTACAAATTTTGAGGAGTAAGAAACTATTTGCTAAGTTTAGTAAATGTGAATTCTGGATTGAAAAGGTTGTGTTTCATGGTCATATCATTTCTAAGAACGGAGTAGAAGATGATCCCTCCAAAGTAGAAGCAGTTAGGGAATGGCCTGTACCCAGGAGAGTATCTGAGATTCGAAGTTTCTTAGGTCTTGCAGGTTATTACCGGCGATTTATAAACGGATTTTCCAAAATATCTGTTCCTTTAACGTCTTTGACCAAGAAGAATGTTAAATACGTTTGGTCTCTAGAATGCCAGTCCAGATTTGAGAGGTTAAAGCAGTCATTAATTGAAGCCCTTGTTTTAACATTTCCATCAGGAAAAGGGAATTTTACGATCTACATGGATGCATCGAAGAGAGGTTTGGGTGCTGTTTTAATGCAAGATAAAAGAGTGATTGCCTATGCTTCCAGACAGCTGAAGATTCACGAAAAGAATTATCCTACGCATGACCTTGAATTAGCAACAGTGGTTTTCGCATTGAAGATTTGGAGACATTACCTTTACGGGGAAAAATGCAAAATTTTTACAGACCACAAAAGTCTCAAATACTTCTTTACCCAAAAGGAGCTTAACATGAGGCAAAGAAGATGGCTCGAACTGGTAAAAGACTACGATTGTGTAATTAGCTATCACCCTGACAAAGCTAAAGGATGCACTAAGTAGAA
>KV001284.1:126682-138821 GCA_001598015.1 Dorcoceras hygrometricum | reverse complement strand
CCCGTGTTACTATGTATTGGGGATCTGTATTTGATTTGAGATATGTTGTTACCTGATTTGATGAGTTTGAGTCAACTCATATTTTTGTTATGAATATTTTGAATGTATGATTTTAAGTTCAGGCCTAAAGTATTTCGAAAATTTTTAAGCCCGATTTTTGCGCTTCCGTGATTATGTGCTTAATTGTGCTATTATCTTGAGTAATTAGCATGGGGCCTGACATTTTTGGTATCAGACTTAAACTGGGATGGGATCTGTATTTGAATTTATAATTGTGTTACCTGTTTTATGTGAGTCTGAGTCAACTCATATTTTTGTTATGAATATTTTGAATGTATGATTTTAAGTTCAGGCCTAAAGTATTTCGAAAATTTTTAAGCCCGATTTTTGCGCTTCCGTGATTATGTGCTTAATTGTGCTATTATCTTGAGTAATTAGCATGGGGCCTGACATTTTTGGTATCAGACTTAAACTGGGATAAGCTCGATTTCCTTTGATCACACACGAGTCTAGGCACAGAGTTTTGATTTGATTTGATTGACTCTGTGATTATGTGATCTTTTATCTGTCTATGTGATATATCTATCTGCTATGAGATCTTACCTCTAGACTTGTTTAGATGCCGCCGATAAGAGGAAGAGGTAGGACGACTAGACGTACTGAGGAGGAGTCTAGGGCAGGTAGTGATGATGATGTTCATCAGGTTGAGGATGTTACTAGACAGATTGGCGGGATGGAGTTGGTCTTAGCTAGGTTTCAGCGGACGAACCCTCCGACGTTTTCTGCAGCAGAGGGCGGTGCGATGGCTGAGGCTTGGTTAGCTCAGATGGAGGAATTGTTCGACACTTTGGAGTACGCTCCCGAGAAAAGACTGAAGCTGGCGATGTTGCCGCTGAGAGACAATGCACAGCGCTGGTGGATGGGAACTTCCCGTATCCTTTGTGATAGTGGGGCTGTGATCACTTGGGAGAGCTTCTGCGAGGCCTTTCGACAGGATTATACCCCAGAGTCCTTCTATAACAGCCAGGAGCGGGAGTTCAAAAATCTGAGGTAGGGCAGAATGCGAGTGGCTGAGTATGCCCGACAATTTTATGCGCTTTTGGTCTATGTGCCACACGTTGCCAACCAAGAGAGGAAAAAATGGAACAAGTTTTTTAAAGGCTTGAGGCCTGATTTTTACCGGATGGTTTTGTTTGGTTCGCTTGCGACCTATATTGATGCGGTGAACCGAGCAGTGGATATTGAGGAGAGTTTGATGGAGGTTGAGGCTCCGATTCAGCCAACTATTGGACGCACCTATCAGCCTGTTCAGGATGTGTCGCAATCTTTCTATTCTCCTCAGGGGTCGCAGCAACAGCAGCAGCAGTCAAACCGCCAGAGATTTCGACCTCGAGGGAAACAGTTCAAGAAGAAGGCGGATTCGAGTTCCTCTGGTTCTGTGAGTTCTGGTTCTGGCAGTGGTTCTGGCAGCGGTTCTAGTGGCATTACGTGTGGACAGTGCGGAGGAAGGCATCCGACTTCGCAGTGTCGTGGAGTTCAGGGGTCCTGCCGAAACTGTGGACAGCCAGGACACTTCCTTAGAGTGTGTCCTCTGTTGAGGGGTCAGTCTTCGATTCCTTCGCAGCAAGGATCAGCTGGTGGTTCATCTCAGAGACCGCAGTTTCCTGCTCCTACTCAGCGATCTGTATTTCAGCCTAGTGGACCATCTAGGTTTGGAGAACCTCAGAGACCTCAGTTCCAGATTCCCCAGCAGGCTCAGGCGAACGCTTTGACTAGAGAGCAGGATGAGGAGGCGCCTGGCATGATGATCGCAGGTACATGTTCTGTTTTTTATTATCCTGTGAGAGTTTTATTTGACACTGGTGCATCACACTATTTTATTTCCGAGTTGTTTGTTTGTGAGAATGGGTTGAGTTCTTCCCCATTGTGTGATGTTGTTTCCGTGTCTACCCATGCTAATGTAAATCTGTGGTCCTGTGAAGTGGTGTTGGATTGTGTGCTTCGATTTGATGAGCACGTTTTGGTGTCCAATCTGATTGTTTTGGGAATGAGAGATTTTGATTGCATCTTGGGGATGGACGTGTTAACTAGTTATAAGGCTACGGTCGATTGTTTTCATGGTGTGGTGAGATTTCGCCCTGACTCGGGAGAGAAGTGGGAGTTCTATGGTGCTGATTCGCGCTCGAAGATTCCACTAGTTTCCGCCATGGAGATGTTTAGCGTACTATCGTTGGGTAATACGGGATTCATGATCTATGCGCTTGACAGTTCCCAAGAGCCGCGATTGGAGTTGAGTGATATTCCGATCGTTCGAGAGTTTCTCGATGTATTTCCAGATGAGATTCCTGGATTCCCTCCAAGACATGAGATCGATTTCAGCATTGAGTTGGTGCCCGGTACTGCCCCGATTTCTAGAGCTCCTTACCTGTTGGCGCCAGCAGAGTTGAAAGAGTTGAAGGACCAGTTGAGAGATCTCTTGGAGAAAGGCATCATCAGACCGAGTATGTCGCCTTGGGGAGCTCTGATTCTTTTTGTGAAGAATAAGGATGGATCTATGAGGATGTGTGTGGACTTTCGACAGCTGAATAAAGCGACGGTGAAGAACAAGTATCCTTTGCCGAGGATTGATGACTTGTTCGATCAGTTGCATGGATCGGTCGTTTACTCGAAGATTGATTTGCGCTCTGGTTATCACCAGTTGCGGATTAGAGACGCTGACGTTGCGAAGACAGCTTTCCGGACTCGATATGGTCATTATGATTTTTTGGTCATGCCGTTTGGGTTAACTGATGCCCCACTGTGTTCATGGATTTGATGAATCGCGTCTTTAGCGAGTACATCGATCGGTTTGTGATCGTCTTCATAGATGACATCCTGGTGTATTCGAGGAGCTTGAGAGAGCATAAGGAGCATTTGAGACTGGTGTTGCAGAGATTGAGAGACTCGCAATTGTACGCCATGTTCAGCAAGTGTGAATTTTGGCTAGATCAGATTATATTTTTGGGTCACGTGATTTCGGTGCAAGGGCTTTCGGTGGATTCGAGTAAGGTCTAAGCAGTTCTTGACTGGGAGAGACCTAGGAATTCGCATGGACAACTGTTCAGCAGCAGCAACCCCAATGAGCTCATCAATCAAACTGGATAAAGACGAAGCTGGATTTGCCATTGAGGTATCTCTTTATCGCGGTATAATTGGCTCCCTGCTGTACTTAACTACTAGCAGACCAGACATCATGTTTGCCGTCTGTATGTGTGCTAGATTTCAAGCAGAGCCTAAACAATCGCATTATATTGATGTGAAAAGGATCTTAAAATATTTGAAAGGAACTTCCAATGTGGGTCTTTGGTATCCCAAAGACTCAGGCTTTCAACTAATCGGTTATAGTGATGCAGATTACGCAGGATGTAGGATTGATCGTAAAAGCACAAGCGGTACATGTCAATTCTTAGGAGATCGACTGATTTCCTGGTTCAGTAAAAAGCAGACATCCATTGCAACGTCCACTGCTGAAGCAAAGTACCTAGCAGTAGGAAGATGTTGTGCTCAGATCTTATGGATTCAACACCAGTTGAAGGACTATGGCATTGATGCTTTTGAAGCGCCTATTCTCTGTGACAACACCAGTGCCATTGCGATCACCCAAAATCCAGTACTGCATTCAAGGACAAAGCACTAGACATCAGGGAACATTTTATAAGGGACCATGTGCTAAAGAAAGACGTCCGATTGGAGTATGTGTCGACTGAGCAGCAAGTTGCTGACATCTTCACAAAGCCTCTACCAGACGCTAAGTTTTCTTATTTTAGAAACATATTAGGTCTCTTAGAACTGACTTAAATTGTCTGTGTGCTAACAAACATTCAGGTTTAACAGCTTCTAGTTTTGTCAAAATCTGAGTCTACTGTTCAGGGGGAACATCGTGGAATTCAGATTTGTTAAAATATCAGACTTGGGAGATCTCAGCTTTAGGGGGAACGAGAGATCTGAATTAATAAGTTCTGAGTCAACTGAATATGTGAGAGCTGGACACACTCAGATGTCACATATATACAGTTTATACTTATCCAGGATCAGATCTCGCAACGCCCTTGCTGAAATATTAAACAGATCTTAATGTTGTAACATGTTGAGCATTCGGAGCCAATTATCTTTTACATTTTTACCCTCACGGTCAAAATTCAAAATCCTTTTTAAAACTATTTCGAGATTTTTTCAATATCTTTTCAAAATCATTTCCAAAATTGATCGCGCCGACGGATGATTTACACGTGGTTGTCATCATTCGAAACGTCACATCCACACTTTCTCTCTCTCGTACCTTTTGCATTCCATAGTTATTTACTATGTTTCTTTTTCCCTAACTCTTACGCTACGCACATTACCTTCAAACTATCTTGCATTCCTGCTCTATGTGTGTTTTGTTTGCAGATTATTCTTATTTCAGGCACTCTCTCGTTCGTTACTCTATCAGCAATGGCATCTTCACTTGTTAGCAACACCAACCAGGTTCACTTCTCCTCTGTCCTTTGCCATGGACAACTCAGAAATGGTAGCTATGTTGGAAGCCCTTGTGGCATCTGGTTTGAATTGCTTTCTGGGCTGTATGTATGAGATTTCTGAAACTGCTTTGATCGAGTTTTATGAAAATGCCTCCGTAAGAGATGATAAAGATGTTAGTACAGTTCAAGGGAAGCTGGTGGAGATATTTGAGGAAGTTTTTGCCCAAAATTTTCAGCTGCCGGTGGAAGGATTAATCAGTGAGGTACCGAATGACTTGATTTTTGATGATAGAACTGAGTTTTCACTTACCGGTGAGCATCTTACAACTTCCTGCAAGAATCGGGAATTGAAGATTGAGTATAGGCTCCTTAGTGATATCGTGGCAAAATCGATTAATGTGAAAGCGGGTTCCTTTGATGCCATGACTCATGAACGGTTCCTTTTGATGACTGCTATTTTTGGGGGTGTGTCTGTGAACTGGGGAAGGTTGCTCTTCAAAATTTTCAAGTATATGGTGACTCCAGAGACGAGGCAAGCCAGAGTTTACGCTGTCCATATCTGTATTTTGTTGAATAATATTCCATATTTGGAGTTGGGAGACTCCGTGGAGTTCCCTAATCTAAAAATTTTGACTGCCAAAACAGTTGGGATATATATTGACATTAACGACAAGATTGCTATTGACAATGTGGAGGTCTTGGCAGGAAAATCTAGGGTGAACAAAACACCCGTAAAAAGGGCCGTTTCCAAAAAGAGGCCTGCTGCTGTTATTGATGAGCAGGTTGTTAAAAAGAAGCGAACATTGAAGGGGAAAGCAGCTCCTTCAAAAGCAAAGATGGAGCTAGTCTCTGTCGCACTCGATGCTGAACCTATCCAAACTGTTGATACGACATCTGCTGATGATGTCGACTCCATCATTGAACAAGTGGTTTCCGAGACCACTCGCATGGACACAGATGAAGAACTGGAAACAGTTGCTTTTGAAACAAATGTTGAGACGCAGCGGGTGAAGACTTTTGTGGAACCAGAGGCTGCTAAGGGATTAGAAATGGGAACAGTTTTGAAAGACCTTGAAGTCACACAGTCTGATAATATATTAGTTGCGGTTACTGAAAGCCCAGCTGCTACAACAGCAAAGGAGATTGTTTTAGCACCCGTGACAGATGTGGAACAGCTCTCATCCTATGAAGAGCTAATGTCAATCGATGACTTACTGAAGAGGATCCCTGGAGATATGATGCTTCCATCAATTCTTGCTGCCGAACCCACCAAAATAAAGTTTGGACTTGGGATTTCAATCCCAGGAGTTGCAAATGGAGACTTATACAAGGCAAGTCTCCCAAAGATTGCTCTCAATGATAAGGGGAAGCCGCCTCTTGTCAAGGCTAGCGTAGTCAAAGGGCACCAAGCTCGTGAGATGGTTGATCTAATTTTTGGGGATATTGAGTTCCTTATACAGTTAAGGGAAAGCGTAATCGATGAAGTTTCTGCATTCTATCATTCTTTTAGTCTTCGACGGTTAGCAGTTTTGCAATCTCTTAACAAAGACATTGCTGCCAAAGAAGAAAATGTTTTAACTTGGGCAGAGACAGACTCTGTGCAAGTTGCTCTCCAGAGAAAAGTGTATATACTCGCCAAGTATAGGGAAATGTTGCTTCGAAAGTTTTTGGAATCCCATAGAGCAAATTTCAGTCCAGGACAACCTTGGTCAGTTATGGCGCTTCAAATTATAGATCTAATATCAGTCGCTCATAGCACTGCTGTAAAACATTTGTTGATGCAGAAACAGGCACTCGAGCTACAATGGACAAGGCCATGCTGTTCAATGTTATTTGAAAGTACTTTTGATCGCGGTTTTTACATTCCTAGGAACCACAAAATCATTATTTCGACCTGCTGGATTCGTCTTTTGAGACGTATTGGAGATGTTTGGGTGGTGGAAGATGGTTATGACGGATGGGTACACGAAGATGAACCCCTGTTTCTCAACCTTTGGTACAGTTGCCCCAGCGATCTTCTTTAGAATCTGTAGCACCAATTTGCCTCTTCTTTCCGCCAGTTCAGTGTTTGAGTGCTTCTACAGTTCTTGTTAACACCTTGGGTTGGTCCAGGGTATGTATAGAAATTTTCGGTATTCTATGTTGGGTGCTTGAAACCAGTTGGAAGTTTTAATGTTTGTACAGATATCGTCCCAGTAGGACCAGTTTTTGGAGTTTTCAGCATTCCGAGAAGAGTTGTTGATAATGTTTCTTACCATCTACAGATCTTAGATTCAGCTCCTACAGATTTTGTTCCTTCCTCTCCACATCAGAGTTCTACTTCTACTTCCTCTATGCATTTCACAGATGAAATTCTTCGGGGCACTACAACTGCTGTTGGATCTACCCCAACTGTTGCTCAGTTTTCTCTACCACCTGCTGTTTCAGATTCTCTTAATGATCTACGGACCTCTATGTCTCGCATTTTCTCTATTCAATCGAAGGAATCTAGGAGATTGGATGATTCTCATAGCGAAGTTCTTGACAAAATCAAACAGCTTGAGACAACCATTCTTGACGCTCTTTATCAGCAGAATCAAACATTTCACCGTTTGATCACAGGCATATGTCAGGAAGCTCATAATGACACAAATGCCCTCTCTCTTGGCCTAAAAGTTGTCCGTACTCAAACTGCCATTCTATCGACAGAACAAGCGGATGCTCGCAAAGAGGCTAAAGAGAAAAAGGCTATTATAGAAGACATGGATGAAAGGCTTGCTACTCTTCGAAGCGAACAGCTGGATTTCCGTGCACAGGCACAGGAAAATTATAACAATCTTTCCTCTCAGTTGGGTGAACTTGTTGCCTATATTAATCGTGGTAATGACAAAAAGGGGGAAGGAAGTAGCAGCCTCCGACCTCAACCGCCTCCTGATGATCAAAATAGACCAAGTGAGGTTAATGCAAGCAGAGGAGGTGGTGGAGGCGGTTCTGGTGGAAGTGGCCGAAGAGATGATAGAAAGGACTCTTCAACGAAAAAGGGATCTGGTAGCAGTGGTGCTGGTGGACCGTATAAAAAGAACGCTGAATGGTGGTTATATGGGAAGAATCAGTTTTAGATTTTCCTTCTTTCAGTTCCTGTACAAATTTTTTTTGTACATCGTTCAGTTATGAGATAGTATAAATATTTCAGCAGACTTTGCGCAATTTATTTTTGCCTATCTATATAAGTCATAAGGCTGCTAAGTTTTGTCATCACCAAAAAGGGGGAACTTGTTAAGGTAAAATTTATTAGTTTTGCTGATAACAAAAATAGGAAAAGTGCTGAATTCATAAATAACATCTGGACAGTCAGTAAGTTGTAGTCATTAACAGTTACGCAAAATTCAGATGTGGGTGGACTATCACATAGCAAATTGATTTTCAGAAGTCGTGACATCATCCAAGTATTTCGAAGTATTTCAAAGTAGTGACGTCATTTCAGTTTATTGAAGTTCAGAAGTCGTGACTTCATTCCTTGTTATCATGTCAATGTTTTGAAACAGTTTTGGCCTTATGGATCAGTTCAGATTTCGGGAACAGTGTATTCAGAATTGAGCTACAGTGGAAGATCTATTGTTGGAAGCAGAGGGCATTCAGATAGTAACAGTTTGTGATCTATTGTGTCAGTTTCGAGTATCTCAGTTGTAAACAGTATCTATTCACTTATCTAAGATCTCAGTACTTCAGAAGTGGACATATTCAGCTTTTGACAAAGCTACTTTGAATCAGAAGTGACTTTTTGGGAGTATTCAGATTTTGGGTTAACAGAGCTTTCAGATATCAAAACTGTATTAGTTGCTACATTCAGTGCTTGCATTCAGATGTTGCACATTCACAGTTTCTCTACCTAATTCAGATATTGAATACAGTTATTTTGATATCAGTTAAGATTTACTCATATGTCAGAATTTATGAGTAACGGGGCAAGTGTTTCAGTTGTTGGAGTATTTAGCTGTTGGAATAACTCAAATGTTAAAGCACTCAGTTGTTTCATCTTTATCTATTCAACTGTATCTATACAAAAAACGCTGAGAGAAATTAAGGGAACACATTCAGGCGCAAACGACGAATCGGTTCAAACGCTATCAATGTTCAAATTGGAAAGAATCAATGGTGAAGATTGAATTGTACAATTGCCTGGAATTAAGGAGACACTGTCAGTACTATTTTGGGTAAATAGTACACAGTATACAGAGGACGTTATAGGGTGTTTGCACAAATATGGAAAGATGACAATTTGGCTCTGACGAAGCGAAATTGACCTCGAGTGGAGAAGGATATGCAATGGACAGATATTCAAAGGGATTTTGTTTCCTTGGCAAGATTCTAATGACCGTTGAGAGCAAAGGGTATAAATAGATGGAATTTGAATTGAAGAAGTTCTCTGCTGTTACACTCTCCAACACTCTGCCATTCTTCATTGTTTTTGAGCTTGTTGTTTCTATGCTTTCATTCACAAAAAGCTCACACAGTCACTGGAAAAGACATATTGCAAAATCCTTTGAAGTCCAGTGTTTTAATCTCTAAGAAGAATTTCATCATTGTTCTTAACTGTTCTAAATCTTCGAGTCGTCTTATGATTCACTTGTTGAATCTTGTTTCCTATCTTAGAAACCAGAAGATCTACAGTCTCAAATAGTTGTATATCTCATTGTTATATTCATATTGAGTCTGTAACGAACTGGCTGTGTGAAGCAGTTCGAAAAACCACATTACTCGTATTCAGCAGCTGCGTCTGCTTGATTGATTGGAGTTGCTAGGAGTTCACCTTGAGCGAAGCTCGGTGACCGGGTGGTTACAGAGGCTTTAAACATCAAATCTTCTAGTGAAACCTTCCTGAAAAGGAAGAAGGGGAGACGTAGTATATTAACATCCGAATTTCCAGAAAAAAATTCTTGACCTTACTCTTTTACATTACTGTATTTACTTATTGCTTTAACTGTTCACTGATTTATTGGCTTCTTTCCGCACATTTACTATTAACCAAGAAATCAGCATTAAAACTGAGATACCCTAAATCCCGTAATTCGGATTTAAGTTAAGCGAGTGCTTGTAAAAACTGTTTTAAAGGTTTCGAAAATATTTAAAAATACCAAGGAGTTCATTCAATCCCCCACCCTTTCTGAACTCCTAGGCCTGTATTTCGAGCCATATTGATCCTATCAAGAGGGTATCAGATTTAATTCAGAGGCTACGGTAACAGATTCAGTTTTATTTGTTCAGAAGGTATATTTCAGATCAGAGCTTATCAGATGAGAAGGGACTCAGTTTTGAGAAAAATCTTTTCCGAGTATTTTCAGTTACTATTTTTTCAGATTACGAGAATGGAATTCAGATCCGAACAGTTATTTCCAAGGACTCAGATCTGGTAGATTTACGATTCTACAAAAAGGGGGAATACATTCATAAAGGATATAAGATTTCAGATCTCACAGAGCTGCTGGTTAAAGAATTCAAGAAGGGGGAAAGTTCAGATCTCAGTATGACTTTTATAAGATGATTTCAGATTTGACAGAGAGTATTTATTGAAAGGGAATTTTCATAAAGGGAAAGAGAGCAGATTTCATCTTTCAGTGTTAAAGCAGCTGCTAGCTTAGAATTTCTTCAGATGTTATCAAATGATTATTTGAGAGAAATCAACGGTCACGATTTAAGTAGATAAATCCTGTTAGACAATTTGAATTTAAGAGACAAGATCAGAGCTACTTTGAGTATAGTTGCACAGTACGCAGATTTGGTACAACCGATGTTTACCTCCTTTGGTATATAAGTCAACTCAGCTCTGACAAGCGCATACAAACTTTTGCATAGCATTAATGGAGCATTTAATGCAGTGATACGATGAAGATATGCAAGGATGGTTTATGTCTACTGGCTATTTAATGACCGTTGAAGATGGGAGAGTATAAATAGCTGGAGAATTTAAATAGACAAGCTCTCGGTGGTTTTGAAACTCTCTCGGCCAATAACAAGTTCTTTTGCTTACTCTCACTCTCAGTGATTGCAAAAATCTCTCTGGTAATATTCAAACGCTCACTCAAAATATCTAAGTCCCAGTGTTAAATCTCGAAGAACATTTTTGTTCAAGTTCTTATTAGATAAATCTTCGAGATATCTTCTAGTTTACTTTTGTAACCATGTTTCATTGTATAGAAACCAGAATATTTACAGTACTCACTATATCATGTTCATTGTATATTCAGATTTGAGTCTGTAACGAACTTGTTCCTTGAAGAAGTTCAAAAATTACATTGTTTGTAACATACCAGTGTATCTGTGGTGTAGAAGTTTCTAGGAGTTCACTTGGAGCGAGGCTCAGTGATTGGGTGTAGACAGAGGCTGTTTTAACCAAATCTTCTAGTGGAACCTTCCTGAAAAGGAATAAAGGGAGTTGTAGGATTTTAAGATCCGAACTTCCACAAACAAATTCTGAACCTTGCACTTTTAATTATTGCATCGTATTTATTTTACACAACTGTTCAATGTGTAATTGACTTCCTTCCGCACAATTTTTGTTAGTCGAGAAAACGGATTCGAACTGAGAGCCTCAGATCTGGTCACTCAGATCTTAGTTAAGCAAGGCTTGTAAAAACTGTTTTAAGGTTTTGAAAAAATCTAAAATTGATAGGAGTTCATTCAACCCCCCCTTCTGACTAAGCTCATTTTAACTATATTTTCAATTCCATTGATCCTATCAATTGGTATCAGAGCCACGCTGTGACACCCCAATTCCCATGGGAGTCACGAGATCAAAGAAAAGGGAATAAAAGGGAAAATAGAAGGGCTGAAAAGCAAATAGAACAAGCTGTATTGCCTTGCTCATAAAAAAAAAGTCGAAATACATTAATTTGGCGCCATAAACTTCATTACAATTTCCAAGTACAAATGCGAAATCGCGATATTACAACTTCTGAACTCTATTTGAATTCATCTTTGTTGTAACAGATCTCAATACAGATTTGACTAAGATCAAAGAAAACAAAAGTAGCAAAATACAAAATGAACATCGCGGAAATGCAGGCCTTCGATAAACACCAACACATCGCTGCTGATTCAAACTCCACCTCCCACCTGCTCCGGCGCCGACTCACCTGCACCGAGAAAGCTAGTGAGCCTAGGGGCTCAGCAAGCAAACTGAGAGTAACAAGCACAATATGCAGATGATAAAACATAAGACATCATTCATTGCAACTTTTGTTCTGGAAGTAAATTCAAATTCCAGCGTTATCATTTTCGTTAAACTTATGGCTCAGAAGCTCTACTTTGGTCCCATGGCACTCGATCGAATGACTACTGATATCAGTTTCAATGTGGTGAAATCTCACCCAATATGAAGGGGCAACTGACCCTCTCGTCTGCTGCTCACCCTTCCCATATGAACCGTCTGTTATCTAAGCCATAAATTCATAAATTGAAACTTTCTTCTTTAAAACACATATTGGGCGAACTTAAATCTTAGCATCGGGTTTCACTTCATTTTTAAAACTCACACTTCCTTCAAAAATCGTTTTACTGAGCATCCAGCAGAGACATAGAAAATCAGCAGTTGGGATAAATTCAGTTGTTGGCAAGAAATCCAGCTGATGTGAACAGTAGATCAGCTGATGGGTATATATATA
>KV001284.1:114231-124592 GCA_001598015.1 Dorcoceras hygrometricum | reverse complement strand
AACCAGCTGATGGTTACGAAATACAATATGAACAGTAAACGAGCTGATGGTTACGAAATACAATATGAACAGTAAACGAGCTGATGGTTACGAAATACAATATGAACAGTAAACGAGCTGATGGTTACGAAATACAATATGAACAGTAAACGAGCTGATGGTTACGAAATACAATATGAACAGTAAACGAGCTGATGGTTACGAAATACAATATGAACAGTAAACGAGCTGATGGTTACGAAATACAATATGAACAGTAAACGAGCTGATGGTTACGAAATACAATATGAACAGTAAACGAGCTGATGGTTACGAAATACAATATGAACAGTAAACGAGCTGATGGTTACGAAATACAATATGAACAGTAAACGAGCTGATGGTTACGAAATACAATATGAACAGTAAACGAGCTGATGGTTACGAAATACAATATGAACAGTAAACGAGCTGATGGTTACGAAATACAATATGAACAGTAAACGAGCTGATGGTTACACAATACAATATGAACAGTAAACCAGCTGATGGTTACGAAATACAATATGAACAGTAAACCAGCTGATGGTTACGAAATACAATAGCGAATAACATCACAATACAATATGAACAGTAAACCAGCTGATGGTTACGAAATACAATATGAACAGTAAACCAGCTGATGGTTACGAAATACAATAGCGAATAACATGAACGCTATCATTCGCCAGAGAAAAGAAGAACATCCTAATCTCTATGAGTTGAAAATCTGAAATGCTCAGCGTTTTAAAATCAACATCAACCTCGTAAAATGCATTTGAGTTCCAAACATAATCCACTGTGACCCCGAAAGCTAAAAATACGCTATAATATCAACCAAAACATGAGCAAAGGCTGATATTAAACATAGCTTAAGCAAAAATCACGAAATGAAGTGAGAACAATACGTAAGTTTTCGTGGCGTAGCAAGAATCAAATTTACTTGCCTTGATAAGAAGGAAATCACAAGATACAGCAGGCCACTAACAGAGAGTTTTCCCCAGCGCAGCAATGTGTTATCTATTTCTTTGATGCAAGAATGAACATTTTCTTGCAAATAATTGAACTTATAGTTCACAAGGACAGTGGCATGGGAGTTTGATTATTAACAGGGGAAAAACACTCATTTAGGCATGGTAAACCAGGCGTACTTCAGAAAATTTTACTTAAAATTCCCTGTCAATGTTTTGATTTGTAAATGTACTACACAAAATCTGAAATTTAACCATTCTCCCATCCAAAACCATTTTATTTGTAAAGTTTGAAAATTTCTTGGCTACGCTCGGGTGACAAACTGACAACTGATCGGGCCTCTGTTCCTTATAAAATCTAAGAAATGAGAAATCAGTCGCTCAACAAGTAGCAAAAGCTGAAATCTTGAAATTAGAAATGGATCCTCAATATATAAAGATTAGAATTTGTGGTCCTATGGATTTTGGGGCACTACAACTCTACCCACCTTATAAAAATTTCGTCCTCGAAATTTACTTACCGAACAAATCTGGGTATCGACTATGCATATCGGCTTCTGTCTCCCACGTAGCTTCTCGTTCGGTTTGATTTGTCCACTGAACTTTAACCATAGGAATGTTTCTATTCCTCAGCTTCCTAATTTCCCTAAGAAGAATCTTCTCAGGTCTCTCTTCATAGCACAAATCTGGCGTTAAATGAACTGGTTCTGTAGTCAAAATGTGCGATGGGTGGGGGACATACTTTCTTAAGGCTGATACATGAAACACATTATGCACTGAAGATAGATGAGGCGGCAGTGCTAATCGATAAGCCAATGTTCCTACTTTGTCCAGTATCTCGTAGGGACCTATATATCTGGGACTCAATTTCCCCTTCTTTCCAAAACGCATCACCCCTTTCATTGGATCCACTTTTAAAAAGACGTGATCACCAGCGTCAAAACTTAGCTCCCATCGTCTATTGTCCGCATAGCTCTTTTGTCTGCTTTGAGCAGCTTTCATCCTTTCTTTAATTTTTCTAACAACACTCACGGTTTGCTCCACCAAATCTGGTCCTAGACCATCTCGCTCTCCTATCTCATCACAATGAAGAGGCGTTCTACATTTGCGTCCATAAAGAGCTTCGTATGGTGCCATCTGGATAGAAGCTTGAAAACTGTTGTTGTACGCGAATTCCACCAATGTAGCTTCAAATCCCAACTTTCTGAGAAATCTATAATACATGCTCTGAGTAAATCCTCTAAAATCTGGATCACTCTTTCTGATTGTCCATCGGTCTGGGGATGAAAGTTTGTACTAAATGTCAACTTGGTTCCCAAAGCTCGATGCAAACTTTTCCAAAATGTAGACGTGAACTTGGAATCCCTATCAGATACCATTGATACAGGAACACCATGAAGTCTGATAATCTCTTTCACATACAACTTTGCATATCTGCTTACATCGTAGGTTGTCTTCACCGGCAGGAAATGGGCAGATTTCGTAAGTCTATCTACAATGACCCAAATAGAATTATAACCTTGAGCAGTTCTAGGCAAACCAGTTACGAAGTCCATGGCAATGCATTCCCACTTCCACTCTGGAATGGGCAACGGCTTCAACATCCCTGCTGGTCGCTGGTGTTCACCTTTCACCAATTGACATGTTAAGCATTCAGAAACAAATTTGGCGACATCCAGTACAACTTCTGAAGATCCTTATACATCTTAGTACTTCCCGGATGCACAGAGTATGGGGTTACATGAGCTTCTTCCATTAAATCCGATCTCAAAGTATCTACTTGCGGCACCCAAATTCTTCCTTGAAATCTAATTATGCCATCGGTCGAAAAATAGAGGTTTCCACCTCTTTCCCTGTCTTGTTTAACCCACTTATGTAGTTGCTCATCTCTCAGCTGACCTTCACAAATTTGCTCCAACAAATTTGATCTCACTGAGGTACCAGCTACGACTGAATTGCAGCTGCTGGGAACCAGCTCTAAGCCAAACTTCTCAATATCAGCTGCTAATGATTTGTGGACGATGAGTTGTGCTAGTCCCATAGACTTTCTACTTAAAGCATCAGCAACCACGTTAGCCTTACCTGGATGGTAGCTGATCGTGCAGTCGTAATCTTTTACCAGCTCCAACCATCTCCTCTACCTCATGTTCAATTCCTTCTGGGTGAAGAAGTATTTCAGGCTTTTGTGATCCGTGAATATTTCACATTTCTCCCCATATAAATAATGCCTCCAAATCTTTAAGGCAAAAACAACTGCTGCCAGCTCTAAGTCGTGAGTGGGATAATTCTTTTCGTGATTTTTCAACTGACGAGAGGCGTAGGAAATTACTCTATGATCTTGCATCAAAACAGCTCCAATCCCAACTTCGACGCATCTGTATAGATGACGAACTTCCCCTGATCGGATGGCATTGTTAGCACAGAAGCCTCAATCAACGCTTGCTTCAGTTGTTCAAAGCTGGTTTTGCAGTTGGGGGTCCATTCAAAATTGCTCAACTTTCTAGTCAGCGAGGTTAAGGGAACAGATATCTTCGAAAATCCCTTAATGAAGCGTCTGTAGTAACCAGCTAGACCCAGAAAACTCCTAACCTCTGTAACTGATGTTGGTATCGGCCAGTCACGAACGGCTTCCACCTTGGATGGGTCTACTTCCAATCCATATTTGGATATAATGTGCCCGAGAAAAGAAACCTTTTCCAGCCAAAAATCACACTTGCTAAACTTGGCAAACAGCTGCTGGTCCTTCAAAATCTGAAGCACTGTTCTCAGGTGGTTTGCGTGCTCGATTCTGTTCTTGGAATACACCAAAATAACGTCAATAAACACAACTACAAATTGATCTAAGAAGGGTTGGAAAACTCTGTCATCAGGTCCATAAAGGCTGAGGGAGCGTTAGTAAGTCCGAAAGGCATTACCAAAAATTCGTAGTGGCCATAACGTGTTCTAAAGGCAGTTTTATAGATGTCAGCTGGTTTTATCTTCAATTGGTGGTAACCAGACCTTAAATCAATTTTAGAGAAAACTATCGATCCCTTCAACTGATCAAATAGGTCCCCAATTCTAGGCAAAGGATATTTATTCTTAATTGTCAACTTATTCAATTCTGTATAGTCTATACACAGCCTTAGACTCCCATCCTTCTTCTTGACGAATAAAACAGGGGCTCCCCATGGTGATGTACTTGGTCGAATAAATACCTTGTCTAATAGTTCTTGTATTTGATTAAAGATGATAAGCTTATCAAGAATCCTGCTCCCCCTTTTTTCAAACAACTATGGGCCTTGAGAGCTGAAATAATTCGAGGGATTTTACACATCTTACTAGCTTCGAACGTGAACCAGTCTCCTCTTGGGGGTTTTACCACTACTGTTCTAAGCTTGAAATCTATCACGACCCCATATTCCTAGAATCAGATCAAACTCAGGCATAGGTAAAACAATTAGGTCAGCAGTAACTAAATGCCCTTGAAGTTTTAGTTCTAAGTTACGAAACAAATCATGAGATATCATCTCTTCTGTAGAGGGTACCGTCACGCAAAATCCCATAGTCAACTGGTTGAGTTTAACAGGTAATTTCTTAGCAAAGTCTGCGGCTATAAAGGAATGCGTTGCACCTGAATCTATTAGAGCTAAAGAGGGAATTCCAGCGATCAAAATCTTACCCGTAGCCACTGTAGAATTTGGATTAGCTTGCTCGGTTGTCATGACATAAGCTCTGCTGGTCACCATCTGCTTTGATTTAGGACAGTCCTTAATAACATGTCCTGGCAATCCACATCTATAACAAATATTCTGTCCCTTTCTACATGGACCATGGTGGTTCTTCTGGCACTTGGGACACTGAGGCTTGTTTCCAACTGCTGATACCGCACTAATGGGTTGCACAACCAAAGGTTTCTACTCCTGAGGCTTCTACTCCTGCGACCTCTGCTGATTCTTGTATGGTTTCTTGGGTGGTCGCTGGTCTTTTAGTTGGAAAGCCTGCCTCTTCAGTTGTCGTTCCTCCACAACTGCTTTCCAATCCTGATCAGCTCTTAGAGCCTTGTCCACCGCTCCTCGATAATCTTTTGGTTCCACCAGTCTCACATCATGCCTGAGTGCTGGTTTCAATCCATCGACAAAGTGTCGTAATTTCTCCTTAGGATCAGAGAATCAAGAGACGCACAACACTGAACCTAGGAAGATAGCAGAAAACCAGCTCAAACCAGGAGCACTTCCCAGGGTGTGAAATATTTAATTATTGAGAGATTGTGCTTACACTATAAATCTCACACACACACATTCACTCACATTCAAGAGTTGAGCGAGATAGATCAGAGTGAATGTGATTCAATACTCTCCATTGTAGTCTTCGGACAGAGACGTTAAACAAGTCTAGTTGTCTTTCGCACTGAGACGTTAAAGAAGTGTGTGTAGCCTTTCTCACTGAGGCGTAAAAGAAGTTGTGAGGAATCAGAATTTAATTTGTGATTAATCGAGTTTATTTATCGCATGAATTTTGAAGGTTTTACGCGTGAAATCTGATTCCCCATTGTAATTCAGACGTTGCGCTATTGTATAGAACCATTCGTAGCGAATTTGGGTAAAATCTGTCAACAGCAAGCTACTGTAGCGAAGTCAACGTGGGTCAACGTTACTGTAGCTCAAGTCTGGTGAATTTTGAATCAGTAGAGATGACGTAGGCGTGACGCATTGTTATCTGTTTGCAGTAGTTGCGCTTAGAATGGTTGCTGCTGGTAGCAGGCGCACTAATGCAAGGATCAACGAAGGAACGACACGTGTTGGTCAACATTTTTGAGTGTTGACTACTGATTTCAGCAGTTGCGTTAGAAGGAGCGACCATACGATGGTTTGAGGAACCAGTCGCGAGATATCTGGCAACAGATAGGGTGACGTATGCTGTGCGACATCGTTTTGATAAGTTGAAACGCTGCGTTTTGAGTGTTGCGATTGGGTGACCAGCTGTTGGCAGCAATGCTTACGTAACCATTACGACGTCGTTTGGATTAGTTGATGCATCGTCGTTTTGAGTAATTTCACGAGATCAGTCGCTGATGGTTGTTGATAGATATCTGTTATCAGCTTTTGGCCTCTTTGCAAGAGATATCTGTTGTCAGCTGGTGAAGTGCTGCGACGTCGTTTGGGTTAGTTGGAATGGTGTCGTTTTGATGTTCTTTTTAGAATGCAACGGCTGGTTGTTTCTGCTGGTTTTATCGAAGGAAAAAGATGGTATCTGCTATAAGGTATCTACTGTTCACGTCGACTGGATGCTTTATTTTTAAAGATCTTGGTGGCGCTGATCTCCCCTAGCTTATCTTTGACGTATTTTAGACTTTGAATTAACGCTGGATTGGAGGAGTGGAGCTGCTAGCGTTCGAAGCTTTTGGAGAAAGCTGCGCCGTGCGTTCCTCTTGCTAGCGTGAGCTTGTGGGTGAGCTTTTCTTGTCGATTTGAGCTTTGTTCTTGTCGTTGGTACCTGCGTGGATGCATAGAACTTGAGATTAGTTCTGACCGTAGGTATTTGAGGTAGTATGTTTAGATTTGAGCTAAGATGTTAGCTACCTTCACAGATTTCAGTTCCCAGGATTTTGGTTGAGCTTTGCCGTGAAGTTTCAAGGGCCGTAGACTTGATTTAGTTGCTAGCCGTTGTTTGTGGAACCGGTTAAGGTATATTGAAGCTGTGAAGGTACGATTGAGCAGCCCTTAGCAGCTTTGAGCATGAACATGACTATATTTCAGTGTTGTGAAATCTGTGGAATTGTTGATAGGTGTTTACGTGAATCAGTTGCTGAATTGCTTGAGTTATGCTTACTTATTTCATGTAATATGCCTTGTATGCATTATGCATTGATATTGATTGGCATACACGCATACATATTGAGCCTTGATAGATTGATTTGATGACCTGATTGGGTGCCACGTTGTGACTGGCCGATCGTTGAGTCATGCCCGAAAAGTCCAACGCTATCATGGGAGTGGTGACTACCGGATTCGAGTGCCTACCACCGAGCTGTGGTGGGCTGACGGGCCCCGATGATCACGGACCGATGATTTCCACCGGATGATTGGCTGTGAGTGGTATAGAGGCTTGATTTGATTTGCCAGTTGATAGACTGGTCTAGCTGTCCGATTCTTTGACAGCCCTCATGCATTCATAGCATTGATTTATGGCATGTTGCATGTTTAGCTGTTTTGATAGCTCTTCGTACTGAGGCTTGATCTCGTATTCTGTTTTCCTGCTTTTGTGTCTTGTGTCTGCGTTACCCATTTGTAGGATCATCAGGTAGCCAGGCTGGACAGAGTGGAGGTTCGGCTGGTCGATCCCCTTTCCCATGAGTCCCAGTGTATTGTATTATTTATTGATTCGGGGGATGTCCCGTGATTTTATGTATTTGGGGGATCTGTTTATGATTCGAGATTTGAAGTTATCTGATTGTATAAGTTTGAGTTAACTTATATTTTGAGTATGATAAGTTGAATGTATGTTTTTACGTCTAGGCCCAAATGATTTCGAAAAATTTTTAAGCCCTGATTTTAGCTTCCGTGTTTATGCGCCTATTTAAGTGTTAATTGTGAGTAATTAGCACGGGGCCTGACATTTTTGGTATCAGAGATTAAACTGGGATAAGCTCGATTTCTTTTGATCACACTCAAGTCTAGGCACAGGGTATTGATTTGATTGTTGATTGACTCTGTGTCTTATGTGATTATTATCTGCCTTGATGTTTATTTGTTGTTAGCCTTACCTCTAGACTTGTGTAGATGCCGCCGATAAGGGGTAGATCTAGGCGCTCCGAGAGGTCTAGGGCTCCAGACAGTGACGAGGATGTTCAACAGGTAGATGATGTGACCCGACGGTTGGGCGGGATGGAATTAGTTTTAGCTCGATTTCAACGTACGAACCCTCCGACGTTTGCTGCTACTGAGGGAGGTGCGAGAGCTGAGGCATGGCTTGTACAGATGGAGGAGATATTCGATACCTTTGAGTATGCTCCGGAAAAGAGACTGAAGTTAGCATCGCTGCAGTTACGGGATGATGCACAGCGCTCGTGGAGGGGTACTTCTAGGATGCTTCGTGATAGTGGAGCAGTGATCACCTGGGAGAGTTTCTGTGAGGCGTTCCGTCAGGAATATACCCTGGAGTCTTACTTCGCCAGCCGAGAGCGAGAGTTCGACAACCTCAAGCAGGGTAATATGCGAGTGGCCGAGTATGCGAGGCAGTTTTCTGCGCTTTTGGTGTACATGCCGCATGTAGCGAACCAAGAGCGGACAAAGAGGAACAAGTTCTTGAAGGGTTTGAGACCTGACCTTTACCGGATGGTGTTGTCTGGGTCCCCGGCGACTTTCATGGAAGCAGTGAACAATGCGGTTGATATTGAGGAGAGTTTGATGGATCCCGAGGCTCCGATGCAGCAGACGACTGGGAGTGCTTCTCAGCCAGTGCCGGTGGTGTCACAGTCGTATCAGTTTCCTCAGGGGTCACAGCAGTCAAGTCGCCAACAGTGTGTCGTGGAGTTAGAGGACTTTGCCATCTTTGTGGTCAGCCGGTACATTTCGCTAGGACGTGTCCTTCGATAGGAGGGAGGTCTTCTGGTCAGTCGCAGCAGGGTTCCGCTGGTGGTTCTTCGCAGCGACAACAGCCTTTTGCTCAGTCCCAGCGATTAGGATTTCAGCCTCGTGAACCATCTAGGTTTGGAGGACCTTCCCGACCTCAGTTTCAAATTCCCCAGCAGGCTCAGGCGAATGCTTTGAACAGAGAGCAGGCTGAGGAGACGCCTGGCATGGTGATTGGAGGTACATGCTTTATATTTGATTATCCTGCGAAAGTTCTTTTTGACACTGGTGCATCGCATTCTTTCATATCTGAGTTGTTTGTGTTTGAGCATGGGTTGAGTTCATCCCCATTGTGTGATGTTGTGTCTGTATCTACTGCTGCTGGTGTGAGTTTATGGTCCAGAGAAGTAGTGATTGACTGTCTGATTAGATTTGATGAGCATGTTTTGGTCTCCAATCTGATTGTCTTGGGGATTAGAGATTTTGATTGTATCTTGGGGATGGATGTGTTAGCTAGCAATAAGGCTACAGTTGATTGCTTCCATGGTGTCGTGAGATTTCGCCCTGATTCAGGTGAGAAATGGGATTTCTACGGTGCTGATTCACGTCAGAAGATTCCGCTGGTTTCCGCCATGGAGATGTTTAGCCTGCTATTGCTAGGTAACGCTGGATTCATGATATATGCGCTTGATAGTTCCCAAGATCAGCGATTAGAGTTGAATGATATTCCTGTCGTCCGAGAGTTTACCGACGTGTTTCCAGACGAGATACCTGGATTCCCTCCTAGGCGTGAGATCGATTTTAGTATCGAGTTGGTGCCAGGTACCGCTCTGATTTCAAGAGCTCCGTATCGGTTGGCGCCAGCAGAATTGAGAGAATTGAAGGATCAGTTGAGAGATCTCTTGGAGTAAGGCTTCATCAGGTCGATTATGTCGCCTTGGGGAGCTTCGATTCTTTTCGTGAAGAAGAAGGATGGATCCATGAGGATGTGTGTGGATTTCATGTTGGGGAACCGTGGCGGATCCGGATCCCGTCTCCCGGCGAGGCAGCGGAAGAACAAAAATTAGGCCGGGAAACATTCAATACAATTATGTAATAACAAAATATGAACCATTCATAGGGTATTTATTCAGTTACCTTGCTGGCGTCTAGGCACCTGGCTCCGACCAGTTTCACGAGGAAACCGGCACTTCACGGTAGGTGGCGGTAGATTACGTCAATCATGTCCACGACCGGAAGGGAGACTCCTTCGTCATCCTGCACTAGAAGGCCTGATGAGATCAGTGCGGACGGATTCTCCTCGAAAAGTTGGCCGGATCAAATTCCGGCGAGGGGCGGCGGCGCGGCGGCGGCGGCGGCGATATGAGGGAGAGGAGGGGGTGGCGGCCTAAGCTTGGGAGCTAGGGTTAGGGTTTGTTGTAATGTAGTGTTTTTATTAAAGCCTCTAAGTCTACATTAAGTAGACTAGTGACAACCTTGGACCGGCCCAACGGGCCCGGTTCCAACGTATGAACATTCGGTTCATCCCTATCGCCGTGACTTCATCATAACTCTGATCGCCGATCAGATCGGACCGATAGACTCAGTTTCCAAAACTGAATACTATGATCTGAAAAACCATTTTTCAGAACCCCAGTGCAAAATGACCGTTTTGCCCCTCAACAGCGGGAAATCACGATTTGACCCCTGTTGACCTTTAGGAAGTCGCACTCCCAAAATCTTCCACAAGTTCTCAACACATTGAGCTTAGTATCCGTGCGGGAATCTCGAATCCAGTACTTGTGTGACCCTCAATGGTTCAGGGATACAGCTAGTCGTG
>KV001284.1:98713-113880 GCA_001598015.1 Dorcoceras hygrometricum | reverse complement strand
CCTTATCCTCATTTTGACGGCCCAATCGACTAGGAACAGTTCAGAATACACAGTGTGTTTCATGATAGCCGTCATACCCACTATCACATCTAACATACACTTTAGTGTATTCTAGGTCTTTACTCAACGCAATTGTAAATCATCATACACACAATGAAAGTAAAGAATGCCATAAACATAAATGCAAATATCATATATATATAAAGATTGTCTCATACAAGAGTCTATGAACCCACACGCCACAAGTTGGCTAGTTGGGCATCTACTCTAACAATCTCCCACTTGCCCTAAAGCCAACTACTCATCAGACGCAGTCCCATTGTTTCGCGATGTTTTTCAAACAACGGTCCTGGAAAGGGCTTCGTAAGTGGATCAGGTACGTTGTCCGCAGAGGCGACTCTCTCAACTGCTATGTCACCTCTAGCCACAATATCCCGTATTATGTGGTATTTCCTCAGTATATGTTTGGATCTTTGGTGAGACCTAGGCTCCTTTGTTTGCGCAACAGCACCCGTGTTGTAGCAGTTCACCGGGACTGGACCAAATCCATTAGGAATGACGCCCAACTCTTGGACGAAATTCCTTATCCAAACCGCCTCCTTATCAGCAGCTGATGCTGCGATGTACTCAGCCTCAGTGTTTGAATTAGCGATGGTGTATTGCTTGGAACTTTTCCAAGAGACAGCACCACCATTGAGCATGAATACAAATCCAGAGGTTGACTTCGAATCATCCACATCACACTGGAAGCTAGAATCAGTGTAGCCTTACAGTTTCAGTTCACCACCCCCATAGACCATGAACATATTCTTAGTCCTTCGCAAGTACTTAAGAATATCCTTCACAGCCTTCCAATGCAATTGGTCGGGGTTGGCCTGGTAGTGGCTCGTGACACTCAGAGCATATGCGACATCCGGTCTAGTCGAGATCATGCCATACATAATACTACCTATTGTCGAGGCATATGGCACACGTGTCATACTCTCTATCTCCTCATCAGTCTTCGGACACATAGACTTAGATAGAGTGACCCCATGGCACATAGGTAGGTGTCCTCTCTTGGACTCTTCCATAGAGAACCTCTTAAGTATGGTATCGATGTAGGTAGCTTGGGTGAGTCCGAGCATCCGTTTAGATCTATCCCGATAGATCTGTATTCCAAGAATATAGGATGCTTCACCCATGTCCTTCATCGAAAATCTACTAGACAACCAGACTTTAGTTGACTGCAGCATTCCTACATCATTCCCAATGAGTAGTATGTCATCAACATAAAGTACGAGGAATGTCACAGCGCTTTTAACTACTTTCTTATATACACATGGCTCCTCGGGATTCTTGATGAAACCATATTCCTTAATTGTTTCATCGAATCTTAGGTTCCAACTCCTCGAAGCTTGTTTGAGACCGTAGATCGATCTCTGAAGCTTGCATACCTTATGCTCGCTTCCAACAGATGTGAAACCCTCAGGCTGCGTCATATACATCTCTTCCTTAATGTTTCCATTAACGAACGCAGTTTTCACATCCATTTTCCATATCTCATAGTCGTACCATGCGGCTATGGCTAACAAGATTCTAATCGACTTGAACATTGCGACTGGCGAGATGGTTTCATCATAGTCAACACCTTGCCTTTGAGTGTAACCTTTCGCGACCAGTCGTGCCTTGTAGGTCATTACCTTACCATCAGGCCCAAGTTTCCTCTTGTATACCCATTTGAACCCAGTAGGAACAATTCCTTCGGGAGGATTAACAAGATTCCAAACTTGGTTAGCATGCATTGAGTCAAACTCAGACTGCATTGCTTCAAGCCACAAGATAGAATCTGCATCAGAAATTGCCTCCTTGAAAGTTCTTGGATCAGATCCAACAACTTGATCACCTTGATCATCTTCAAGGAGAAAACCATATCTCTCAGGACCCCTAGGAACCCTTTCGGATCTCCTAGGTGCGACCATTTCTGGTACTGGCTCTGGAGGTGCAAGAGATTCACTTGGTACTTCGATTGGATCTCGAACCTCTTCGGGTTCTACTATTTTGCCTTTTCTATCAAGTAGAAATTTCCTTTCCATAAAGGTGGCATTCCTAGAAACAAACACTTTTGTTTCGCTAGGATAGTAGAAGTAGTATCCAATGGAATTCTTTGGATACCCAATGAAGTAGCATAAGATGGATCTCGTATCCAGCTTATCTCCCACTGTCTGATTCACGTAAGCAGGACATCCCCAAATCCTCATAAATGAGTATTTGGGTTGTTTGCCCATCCATATCTCATATGGAGTCTTATCCACTACCTTGGTGTGGACATTGTTCAACAACATTACCGCCGTTTCGAGCGCATTGACCCAAAACGAGGTAGGAAGCTCAGTGAAGCTCATCATAGATCGAACCATGTCCAACAAGGTCCGATTACGACGCTCCGCTACACCATTGAGCTGTGGTGTGCCCGGATGGGTCCACTGTGCGAGAATCCCATTCTCTTTCAGATAGTATTCAAATTCAGCACTCAAGTATTCACCACCTCGATCAGATCGAAGTGCTTTAATACTTTTGCCTAATTGATTTTCTACTTAAGCCTTGAATTCTTTGAACCTTTCAAAGGATTCAGACTTGTGCTTCATTAAGTACAAGTACCCATACCTAGAGTGATCGTCGGTAAAGGTGATGAAGTATGTGTGACCGTATTTAATACCAATACTAAACGGGCCACACACATCAGTATGAATCAAATCCAATAGGCCTTGAGCACGCTCACCCTTGCCCTTGAAGGGTTACTTAGTCATCTTTCCCTTGAGACAAGACTCACAAGTTGGTAGGGAGTTAATGTCTGACAGATCAAACATGTCACTCCTAACTAACTTGTTCATCCTACTTAGAGAAATATGACCTAACTCACAAGTCGGTAGGGAGTTAATGTCTGACAGATCAAACATGTCACTCCTAACTAACTTGTTCATCCTACTTAGAGAAATATGACCTAGCCTAGCGTGCCAAAGTTGTGCTGGGTTCAAGTTATCGTGTTTCCTTTTAATCGTTGTTGTATGTGTTTCGACATCGCGAGTTGGAACGTCTTTTAATTTCAAGGTGTATAATCGTTTTCGCGTTCCCCAATACCAATCAAACATTCATTCTTTTAAATATTGCAAATCGAATTAGCAAACATACAAGAATATCCATCACTATCAAGCATAGAAACAGAAATAATGTTCTTTATTAATTCGGGAACAAACAAAACGTTTCTCAATAACAACTTAAAATCAGAAGACAGAAATAAATAAACATCTCCTATAGCTACTGCAGCAACTCTTGCTCCATTGCCCAACCTCAAGTGGGTCTCACCCTCTCTAAGACGTCGGCTTCTTGTCATCACCTGCAAATCATTGCAGATATGAGATCCACATCCGGTATCAAGTACCCAAGAAGTCGAATTAAGAGACATATTTATTTCGATATAGAACATACCTTTCGCAGTTCGCAACTTCTCGAGGTACTCCTTGCATTTCCTCCTCCAATGCCCAGGCTTGTGGCAGTGGTGGCAAACATCCTCACTCTTGTTTGGCTTGGAAGCCTTTGCCTTTGACTTCTTGGTGGGCTTTTCCTCCTTCGCATAGGCAGAACGCTTCTTTCCCTTGCGTCTGGGCCCCTTCTTCGCAGAGGAAGAAGAGCTCATTAGGAGGACGGGATTGTCCTTCTTTATGGTTCCTTCAAACACTACAAGCATGTTAACCACCTCTTCAAGGGTGGATGCCAGCTTGTTCATGTTGAAGTTGACCACAAAGGGGTCAAATGCAGCAGGCAGTGAGAGGAGAAGCACATCCACAGACAGCTCGTGTGGAAGTGTGATATCAAGGCCCGACAGCTTTTCAACGAGCCCAATCATACAAACCCCATGCTCGCGGACCTAAGTCCCATCGCGCATGCGGCTCGTCATAAGCTCCTTGACAGCCGTGAACCTCTCATGTCGAGAGTTCTCCCCGTACAGTTATTTGACTTGAAAAAGTATGTCAGCAGCATACTTTGTCTTCTCAAAGCGCCGTTGCATTTCATTGGACATCGACGCCATCACATATCATCGAGCTTTAACCTCGTCGTCCCACCATTGTTTAAGCGTAATCAACTCCTCGGGGCTGATATCGGCAGGGGTTTCCTCCGGAGGGCTCTTGTCTATCGTATAGAGGAGCTTCTCCGAAGCCAACACAAGGTTGAGGTTGCGGATCCAGTCTTGGCAGTTCAGACCGGTGAACTTGTTGCTATAAAGTATAGTAGCGAGCGGGTTTTTGAACGAAGACATTATAAATGCAGCTATACTGAAAAGAAAACAGACAATAATCACTAACTATACATAATAATCACTAAGACATAAAACAAGGTCGTTAAGTTTTATGAATTACCCTCCCACTATTTTAACGATTTCACCACCCTCTAATGAAATCGAGAAAGCAAGTTTCTTTAGTGGGTACACGGATCCCAATCAAGCGATCATGGCCCCGAATAATATCAGCCATCCATGATCCCCAAAAGGTAGTTTCCGATTGCAACCGGTGCAACCTCCATGTATTCACCTCACGTCCAGTAAGGGCCCAATAATATGACGCCGTTTACTATCACGTGTCAAGATGACCCATCAATGTTGAGTCGTGAAGGACGGTCCCCTTAACGTCCCCAATAATATGAGCCAACGTTAAAGGGAGTTCCAACCAACTCACAACAATTGTCAATGGCGTGGACAGCTTTCCGGCATACATGACCCCCTCAATAATATGAGCCGGGCCATGCATACTGGTAGTATCGGCGTACACCCATTGTTGATGGAAGGTAGGGATAATTTAAACAAATGTAAATTCCCTTTAGTTTATAGAATAAACATTTATCTTGATATTAGTTTTAAATCGCATTTAAAACGAGGGATTTTATTTTTGAAAACTTTGGTCTCGTGCAGATATTTTAAATCAAATTTAAAACATGCGGATTCAACTAATTATATATAACATATATATAAACATTGGGATGATCGATCGCGAGAGCTATGCGGTCCGTGGTTGCCAATCACGGACCTGGGTCTAATCCTAGGTGATATGCAATATGCAATGCAATCCTATTACATTTGCTTCCGGTTTTACAGATCTTCGGTCTTCAATATCTTTGATCGTCATCGGGCCCACCATCTTCAACTGTCCTCCCACTAAGTCTAGTAATTTACATTTAAATTCCATGAAACATAAGGGATACATTTTAAGGGGTGGGAACGGGCCACAAACAGACCCACTTCAAATAATGATAATCAACAATATTTACAAACCGAAATCATAAAAACCTATCGCATACACCTAACACATTGGGCACGGCTCTCGATCATCCCAATCATGCAATCAATCTAACTAATTTGCATAAATTAAATAATCCAATTATTTATCGCAAAAACATATTTTAATCATAAAATCGCATTTTATAATAAAATCGCATTTTGTCGATAAAATCAAATTTTAATCAACAAAATCATATTTAATTATGAAATCATATTTTACAATCAAAATTGTATTTTACAATTTTAACTGCATCATATTGGGCATAAAACAATTTAAGGCCCAAAAATCTCAAAATTTCAAAATCGACCAAAATCGGCCCGACATCGAATATCGGCCCGAAAACATCATGGGCTGCCCGGGACAGGCCCGAACATAACCCTAGAAGAATTCAACCGTCACGACATCGTCGGACGGTGGCCGCCAACAACGATCGCCGCCAACAACGTCGCGCCAAAAGCGACGCACGGCCGCGCGCAACGTCGCGCGCCCAGCAGGTGAGCGCCGGCCAGTGGTTGCGCCAGCCAGTGGCGCAACCATGCGCAAAACAGCGGCCCGCGTTGGCCACCAGGCGTGCGACCAGCGCTGCCCAGCGGCCGGCCACATTCCAGTGAGTTGCTCCCGACGTCGCGCAAACAACAGCCACGGGCAGCCGTCCGTCGCGCAAACATGCGTTGGACACAGGCCAGCGGTCGTGCGTCATGCGCGGCCAGCGCGCAGGCGTCCCGCGCGCTCATTCTTGCGGCGATGATGAGGAGGCTCCGCCATGCGCGGCTGCGCCGTGGCCGATGCAAGGTCGATTTTGTTTCGTTTCGATTCTGAAAAATTGAAAGTTAGATACAATAAGGCAGCAATTGTATTGATCAGATCCGAGCCTGATGCTCTGATACCACTGTTGGGGAACCGTGGCGGATCCGGATCCCGTCTCCCGGTGAGACAGCGGAAGAACAAAAATTAGGCCGGGAAACGTTGAATACAATTATAGGGGTAATAACACAATACGAACCATTCATGGGGTGTTTAGTCAGTTACCTTGCAGGCGTCTAGGCGCCTGGCTCCGACCAGTTTCACGAGGAAACCGGCACTTCACGGTAGGCGGCGGTAGATTACGTCAATCAGGTCCACGACCAGAAGGGAGACTCCTTCGTCAGCCTGCACTAGAAGGCCTGACGAGATCAGCGCGGACGGATTCTCCTCGAAAGGTTGGCTGGAACAAATTCCGGTGAGGGGCGGCGGCGCAAGGCGGCGGCGATATGAGGGAGAGGATGGGGCGGCGGCCGAAGCTTGGGAGCTAGGGTTAGGGTTTGTTGTAATGTAGTGTTTTGATTAAAGCCTCTAAGTCTACATTAAGTAGACTAGTGACAACCTTGGACCGGCCCAACGGGACCGGGTCCAACGTATGAACATTCGGTTCATCCCTATCACCGTGACTTCATCATAACTCCGATCGCCGATCAGATCAGACCGATCGACTCAGTTTTCAAAACTGAATACTATGATGTGCATCCCTATCACCGTGACTTCATCATAACTCCGATCGCCGATCAGATCAGACCGATCGACTCAGTTTTCAAAACTGAATACTATGATGTGAAAAACCATTTTTCAGAACCCCAGTGCAAAATGACCGTTTTGCCCCTCAACAGCGGGAAATCACGATTTCACCCCTGTTGACTTTTAGGAAGTCGTACTTCCAAAATCCTCCTCAAGTGCTCAACACATTGAGCTTAGTATCCGTGCGGCAATCTCGAATCCAGTACTTTTGTGACCCTCAATGGTTCAGGGATACAGCTAGCCGTGGGCCCACAACCATTGTGGCTCCGGAATCACAATTCCGGACTTGCCCATCGGATCATGGTAAGAGCGTCTAGCAACATCGCCCCATGATCCCCTAGGTATCATTGATAGTGCCTGCAAGAACCAGTTGGTCGTGGTTAGCGTATAGTACGGTCCTTTCAATCCATATATCCCGATCAGATCAACGACCATTGGTAAATCGAGAGTCGTTATAGATCCGATAGCTATGCATACATCTTGGAGATCGAATAGTGACATCACGAGTGTAACTAGGTAAACCCATTTACCTAAAACACTTCTAGTACTCTGGCCAGAGATTTATACACTATTATCCCCTCATATAGCAAAGGATATCCACGCATGTCTGCGAGCGGTGAATCCTCGACAACGATGCATCGACTCATACATGCATCGGGATCTCACCCAATCCCGCCGCCTAATGACCCCAAGTGAGTCGGCAAACGGGTCAAAGTGAGACGCCTATCATGTAGAGTCTCAATGATGTTTCGAGTCGTGAGGACTAATCAGTACAACCAAGACCTCGGACTTATCCACTCGACAAATGGTAACCACTTCGAAAGTTCGAACGAGGGTAGTTAGATAGATCACCAGGTCACTATCTATCTGCATGCTCAGAACATCACAATGTTCCCTACCAATGAAACATGGTACTTCGCATCGCAGATACTAGTCTCAAGCTCGGGCGACCTTATCTTCATTTTGACGACCCAATCGACTAGGAACTAATTCAGAATACACAGTGACTATTAGATGTGTTTCATGATAGCCGTCATACCCACTATCACATCTAACATACACTATAGTGCATTCTAGGTCTTTACTCAACGCAATTGTTAATCATCATACAACACAATGAAAGTAAAGAATGCCATAAATAAAATGTGAATATCATATATAAAGATCATTTCATACAAGAGTCTATGAACCCACACGCCACAATTTGGCTAGTTGGGCATCTACTCTAACATTTCAGACAGCTGAATAAGGAAACAGTGAAGAACAAGTATCCTTTGCCGAGGATTCAGTTGCAGGGATCGGTCGTTTACTCGAAGATTGATTTGCGCTCTGGTTATCACCAGTTACGGATTAGAGACGCTGATGTGGCGAAGAAAGCTTTGCAGACTAGATATGGGCATTACGAGTTTCTTGTCATGCCGTTTGAATTGACAAATGCCCCAGCTGTGTTCATGGATTTGATGAATCGCTTCTTCAGCGTAGTATATTGATCGGTTCGTGATCGTCTTCATTTGATGACATCTTGATCTACTCGAGGAGCATGAGAGAGCATAAGGAGCATTTGAGACTGGTGTTGCAGCGACTGAGAGACTCGCAACTCTATGCTAAGTTCAGCAAGTGCGAATTTTGGCTGGACAGAATTATCGTCTTGGGTCATGTGATTTCGGCACAAGGGATTTCAGTAGATCCGATTAAAGTCGAAGCAGTTCTTAATTGGGAGAGACCTAGGAATGTTTCTGAGATCCGTAGTTTCTTGGGTTTGGCTGGCTATCACAGGAGTTTTATCGAGAAGTTTTCTTCGGTAGCTAAGCCTCTGACTCAGTTGACTCAGAAGGATAAGAGGTTGAGTGGACTGATGAGTGCGAGAAAAATTTTCAGACGTTGAAGGAGAAGTTGACTACTGCTCCTGTGTTGGCTCTACCGTCTGGATCCGGAGGATTCGTGGTGTGCTCCGATACTTCTCTCAATGATTTAGGATGTGTGCTAATGCAGAATGGGTACGTGATTGCCTATGCATCTCGACAGTTGAAGCCTCACGAGACGAGGTACCCTGTTCACGATTTAGAGTTAGCTGCGATAGTGTTTGCCTCGAAGATTTGGCGACATTATCTGTGTGGTGAAAAATTTGTGGTGTACACCGACCACAAGAGCCTGAAATATATCTTCACGCAGTCTGATTTGAACATGAGGCAGCGACGATGGATGGAATTGCTCAAGGACTTTAACTGTGAGATTCAGTACCAGCCTGGGCGAATGAACTCAGTAGCAGATGCTTTGAGTAGGAAGACCCAGCCGATGATGCTTTCGTTTTTGAGTGCTTCGAGAGTCTATGAGCAGTTGAGTACTTCTGGTTGGAGATTTCAGCCGAGCGATCAGTACTTCATGGTTTCTACGATGCAGGTTGAGCCACAGCTTTTGCATGACATTAGGGAGGCGCAGAGGACTGATCCCTATATCCATGAGTTGAGGATTAAGGCCCAGAATGGTCAGTCTAATGACTTCTCTGTTTCTTCGGATTGTTGTCTGAGATTCCGAGGGAGATTAGTGGTCCAAACCTGATTGATTTGAAGGAGTCCATCATGAATGAAGCGCATTGTAGTCGGTACAGTGTGCATCCAGGCGAAAGGAAGATGTATCATGCCTTGAAGTCTCACTATTGGTGGGCATGTATGAAGAGCAACATCTCTGGTTTTGTTGCTCGATGTTTGAATTTACAACAGGTCAAGACCGAGAGAATGAGAACTGGTGGTTTGCTACAGAGTTTGGAGGTGCCCCAATGAAATTGGGAGCACATCGCCATGGATTTCGTAACTCACTTACCTCGATCGAGCAGGGGATGTGATGCTATTTGGGTTGTGATTGATAGACTTTCGAAGTCTGCCCATTTCATTCCCTATGATGTGAGGTGCTCTATGAAGAAAATGGCAAAATTGTACATCGACCACGTGGTTAGATTGCATGGAGTTCCGGTTTCGATATTGTATGACAGAGATCCAAGGTTTACCTCACGATTTTGGAAGAGTTTGCAGGCAGCGATGGGTTCGAGATTGGCTATGAGTACGGCCTATCACCCACAGACAGACGGACAGTCTGAGCGGACTATCCAGACTTTAGAAGATATGCTGCGTGCGATTGTGATGGATTTCAGTAGTGGCTGGCAGGATCGCTATCCTTGGTTGAGTTTTCGTATAACAACAGCTACCAGGTGACTATCGGAATGGCTCCGTTTGAGGCATTGTATGGTCGAAAGTACAGATCCCCGATTTGTTGGGAAGAAGTTGGAGAGAGACAGCTTTCTACAGCGGAGTTTGTTCAGCACATGAAGGATCAGATTGACTTGATTCGGAGTAGAATGAAAGCTGCTCAAGACCGTTTCTCGAGCTACGCAAACAGAAGGCGCATACCTTTGGAGTTTGAGGTTGGCGACCATGTGTTTCTCAAGATTTCTCCTTTCAAGAGCGTGATGCGCTTCAGATTTAAAGGCAAGTTGTCTCCTAGATACGTTGGTCCTTTTGAGATTGTTGAGCGGATTGGACAGTTGGCGTATAGATTGAGGCTGCCCGAGGAATTGGCAGCGATGCATGATGTCTTTCATGTGTCAATGTTGAGGAAATATGAGCCAGATCCGTCACATGTGTTGAGAACCGACGAAGTTGAGCTGGATTCTGCCTTGAGTTATGTTGAATATCCAGTGCAGATTCTGGACAGGAAGGAGAAACAACTGAGGAACAAGATAGTTACGTTGGTGATGGTCCAATGGAGCAAGCATGGCAGAGAAGAAGCAACTTGGGAACCAGAAGAGAAGATGCAGCGGGAATGGCTGCATCTGTTTGAGTAGATAGATGTATTGATTTTTTTTAGTTTCTGGTTATGTTCTTCCCTAGTTGTCATTTGTTGATTGCCCAGTTATCTTGAACTCTTGGGTTTGAATTAGGTGATTTTCTGTTTTTCCTCCTGATTTTGTATTGAATTGATTGAATTTCTCCCTGAGTTGCCTTTGATTTCGAGGACGAAATCTCTTAAGGTGGGGAGAATGTGAGGAATCAGAATTTAATTTGTGATTAATCGAGTTGATTTGGGATTTATCGCATGAATTTTGAAGGTTTTACGCGTGAAATCTGATTCCCCATTGTAATTCAGTCGTTGCGCTATTTTATAGAACCAGTCGTAGCGAATATGGGTAAAATCTGTCAACAGCAAGCTACTGTAGCGAAGTCAACGCGGGTCAACGTTACTGTACCTCAAGTCTGGTGAATTTTGAATCAGTAGAGATGACGTAGGCGTGACGCAATGTTATCTGTTGGCAGTAGTTGCGCTTAGAATGGTTACTGCTGGCAGCAGGCGCGCTAATGCAAGGATCAACGATTGAACGACACGTGTTGGTCAACATTTTTGAGTGTTGACTACTGATTTCAACAGTTGCGTTAGAAGGAGCGACCATTCGATGATTTGAGGAACCAGTCGCGAGATATCTGGAAACAGATAGGGTGACGTATGCTGTGCGACGTCGTTTTGATAAGTTGAAACGCTGTGTTTTGAGTGTTGCGATTGGGTGACCAGCTGTTGGCAGCAATGATTACGTAACCATTACGACATCGTTTGGGTTAGTTGATGCGTCATCGTTTTGAGTAATTTCGCGAGATCAGTCGCTGATGGTTGTTGAGAGATATCTGTTATCAGCTTTTGGCCTCTTCGCAAGAGATATCTGTTGTCAGCTCGTGAAGTGCTGCGACGTCATTTGAGTTAGTTGGAACAGTGTCGTTTTGATGTTTTCCTTTGAGAATGTATCGACTGGTGGTTGCTGCTGGTTCTATCGAAAGAAAGAAATGGTATCTGCTGTAAGATATCTACTGTTCACGTCGACTGAATATTTTTGTGATCAGCAGCAGTTGGATTCGAGATATATATATATATAGAAGTGTGGATCGATACTTAGAATTATTTCGAACCTGATATTTCTTATCTCTTTTCCCAAACCCTCGATTAGCTACTATTCACCGTAATTTTCCATCGCCAATTCCCGTCGCTTCCAACCTTTGTTTTTAAAGATCTTGGTGGCGCTGAACTCCCCTAGCTTAGCTTTTTCGTTGGCTACCTATTTTAGACTTTGAATTAACATCGGATTGGAGGAGTGGAGCTGCTAGCGTTCGAAGCTTTTGGAGAATGCTGCGCCGTGTGTTCCTCTTGCTAGCGTGAGCTTGTGGGTAGCTTTTCTTGTCGATTTGAGCTTTGTTCTTGTCGTTGGTACCTGCGTGGATGCTTAGAACTTGAGATTACTTCTGGCCGTAGGTAATTGAGGGAGTATGTTTAGATTTGAGCTATGATGTTAGCTACCTTGCACAGATTTCAGTTCCCAGGATTTTGGTTGAGCTTTGCCGTAAAGTTTCAAGGGCCGTAGACTTGATTTAGTTGTTGGCCGTTGTTTGTGAAACCGGTTAAGGTATATTGAAGCTGTGAAGGTACGATTGAGCAGCCCTTAGCAGCTTTGAGCATGAACATGACTATATTTCAGTGTTGTGAAATCTGTGGAATTGCTGATAGGTGTTTACGTGAATCAGTTGCTGAATTGCTTGAGTTATGCTTACTGCTTTCATGTAATATGCCTTGTATGCATTATGCATTGATATTGATTGGCATACACGCATACATATTGAGCCTTGACAGATTGATTTGATGACCTGATTGGGTGCCACGTTGTAACTGGTCGATCGTTGAGTCGTGCCCGAAAAGTCCAACGCTATCATCGGAGTGGTGACTACCGGATTCAAGGGTCTACCACCGAGCTGTGATGGGCTGAAGGGCCCCGATGATCACGGACAGATGATTTCCACCGGTTGATTGGCTGTGAGTGGTATAGAGGCTTGATTTGATTTGCTAGTTGATAGACTGGTCTAGCTGTCCGATTCTTTGATAGCCCTCATGCATTCATAGCATTGATTTATGACATGTTGCATGTTTAGCTATTTTGACAGCTCTTCCTACTAAGGCTTGACCTCGTATTCTGTTTTCCTGATTTTGTGTCTTGGGTTTGCGTTACCCATTTGCAGGATCATCAGGTAGCCAGGCTGGACAGAGTGGAGGTTCGGCTGGTCGATCCCCTTTCCCATGAGTCCCAGTGTGTAGGTGTGCAGGGTTCTTGCAATGTCTGTGGTCAGTACGGACACTTTTCTAGAGTGTGTCCTTTGTCTAGATCGCAGCATACCACAGTTCCACCGCAGGATCGAGTTGGATCGTCTAGAGGTCGTTCTGCTTTTCCTGTTCAGCAGTAGAGGTTGGGGGAGCCTCGGTTTAGGCCGGTTCAGCAGCCTGGTCCTTCGCGGTTTGGACAGTGTTCCCACCCTCAGTTTTCTGGACCTCAGTTTTCCCAAGTGAACGCCATGACTAGGGAGCAAGCGTAGGGCACACCGGGCGAATGGATTATCTCAGGTACTTGCTTTGTCTATGATTTTCCTGCGCTTGTGTTGTTTGATACAGGAGCGTCGCATTCCTTTTTTCTGATGCATTTGTGGTTGAGCATGCTTTGTATACCACTCATTTGTGTGATGTTGTATCTGTTGCGACTCTTGCCGGTGCGAGCCTGTTATCCCAAGAGATTTTGTTGAATGGTGTTCTTAGGTTTGGCGAAAGTGTGTTGTTAGCCAACTTGATCAGGCTAGTGATGTGGGATTTTGACTGTATAGTGAGAATGGACGTGTTGTCTAGCTATAGGGCCACCGTGGATTGTTTCCATGGCTTTGTGCGAATTAGGCCCCAGTCTGGCGAGAAATGGAATTTCTACGGCCAAGATTCCCAGTTGAAGATTCTTTTAGTCTCTGCGATGGAGATGTATAGCCTCTTGTTGCTTGAGAATGCTGGTTTCATGATTTATGCCTTAGATGCGAGTTCTTCTTCGAGCGTAGAGCTTAGTAGAGTCCCTGTGGTTCGACATTTCCCGGATGTGTTTCCGGAGGAGATTCCTGGTTTTCCTTCGAGGCGGGAGATAGACTTCAGCATTGATTTGGTTCCTGGTACAGCTCAGATTTCGTGTGCTCCGTATCGTTTAGCGCCTGCTTAGTTGAGGGAGCTTAAGGATCAGCTTAGTGATTTGCTGGAGAAGGGATTCATTAGGCCTAGCATGTCCCCGTGGGGAGTGCCTATCTTGTTTGTTAAGAAGAAGGACGGGTCGATGAGGATGTGCATCGACTTTAGGCAGTTGAACAAGGCGACAGTGAAGAATAAGTACCCTTTCCCTAGGATCGATGATCTTTTTGACCAGTTGCAGGGTTCTGCCGTGTTTTCTAAGATCGATCTTTATTCATGGTATCATCAGTTGCGCATCCGTGAGCAGGATGTCGAGAAGACTACGTTTCGTACTAGGTATGGGCATTACGAGTTTCTAGTTATGCCTTTTGGTTTGACGAATGCTCCCACAGTGTTCATGGACTTGATGAATAGAGTCTTTAGAGAGTTCATCGATCAGTTTGTGATTGTGTTTATCGATGACATTTTGGTGTACTCTAAGACTCCGTTGCAGCATAAAGAGCATTTGATGCAAGTTCTTTAGAAGCTCCGAGACTCGCAGCTGTATGCTAAGTTCTTTAAGTGCGAGTTTTGGTTGGACCGATTTGTGTTTCTGGGTCATGTGATTTCTGTTGATGGTATTTCTGTGGATCCCAGTAAGGTTGAGGCTGTTCTCAACTTAGAGCGTCCCAAGAGCGTTGCTAAGATTCGTAGTTTCTTGGGTATGGCTGGATATTATCGTCGTTTTATCGAAGGATTCTCTAGTATAGCCAAGCCAATGACGCAGTTGACTCAGAAAGACAAGCGTTTTGTGTGGACTGAGCAATGTGAGAGTAGTTTTCTGTTGCTCAAAGAGAAGCTAACTACTGCGCCTGTGTTAGCTCTGTCGTGTGGTTCAGGTGGTTTTGTTGTTTGCGTAGATGCTTCCTTGAATGGATTGGGTTGTGTGTTGATGCAGAATGGTCGAGTCATTACTTATGCCTCTCGGCAGTTGAATCCGCATGAGACTCGTTACCCAATTCATGATTTGGAGTTAGCAGCAGTGGTTTTTACATTGAAGATTTGGTGCCACTATCTATATGGCGAGAAATTTGTGGTGTATTCAGACCACAAGAGCTTTCAGTATCTGTTTTCTCAGTCGGATTTGAACATGAGACAGCGTAGATGGATGGAGCTGCTTAAGGATTTTGATTGCGAGATCAAATATCAACCTAGGAAGGTAAATGTAGTGGCTGATGCATTGAGCAGAAAGGCTCAAGTGGTGATGCTGGCTTCGTTGCAGATTTCGAAGGTCCATGAGAATCTAAG